>NIVC01004980.1:0-29583 GCA_002269645.1 Macrostomum lignano | reverse complement strand
TAAAAACAGTCAGTAATAGATTTTATTGGCTTTGGGGGAATTCACTGCGCATTCAAACTCTGGTGTACATTAAGACAAGAAAAGGTTATCAGTGTGCTAGACAGTTGCGATTTAACTTTAGACTTGTCCAAACTCCTAAGGCCTTAGAAGCACAAGTGAAAATCAAACGAAAGTTAACGGTGGTGTTACGACATTACGAGGTAAGCAAATTCGTGTTTGTTAGATTTTTTGTTTTTGAAAGTACTATGTACAACTAATTATAGCATAGTTTATTTAAGAATTCAAGCATTCATTTTAAGGCTGCCAATCACAATCAGTTCTACTTGTACTTTCTTCTATAGTCAAAACACAGTCTATACTCTATGGTCTGCGTTGCACACACTGCTTGGCCCGTGAAACTATCTGATTAAGCACACGTAGTCTGATAGTTTTTAGTCACAATCGCAACTCACAGTTGCATTTTTGACTTGTTCGCTATGTGCATCACAAAAATGTTATTCACTCCATCACTTGTTCGCTTTCTGCGTCGCTAATCATTACTGACCTGAGATTAAAGTCTGAATTCAGTATTTGAATTCAATGCACTCCCGATGTACGCTTTTGGCCATAGACTATCGTCGAAGCATGGGTTGAAGTCAAGGACAACTTGATAACTCAGGACCGGAAACGAGCCAATTCATGGCGAAAAAAGTATGAGGCTCGTTTAAAAGCATTGTTCTATGACCCATCCGTATGCGTATGCTTTCAGTTGCCAATGTATACTTGTATCATATTTGACTTTTTAATAGGCAGTCAGAAGGCGGGTGCAGGATCAAGTTGTCCTTGGTTGAAGTATGGTTGGCCGTGTCTTTAAATTGAATGCTCGGCTTCTCAAATAAAATGAGAAATATTCTCACTTGGCCCTGGCCATAGACTACGGCAGCGTATTTATTTGGAGTTCATGTCCAAAGCCATAAATACGTTTCTTTACCTTGTACCTAGTGCACTTTAATTACGGTTTAATTACGCCTAAAATAACTATAGACAGCGCACTAAAAGTTATTAAAGTCAGTCCCTATATATATGTTCAATTTTTTTCAAAGCATATTGCAGTGTGTAGGCACTGCTGGGTTCTGATTTAAGATGGATCTGCTTTCACGGCATTTATTTGCAGATTTTAGCTAATTCAATAATTTGAGCTGTTAGCTATATCTTGCTTCTGTTCACTTCAGTTTAGAAGAAGAAAACAACCAAAGGAATGCAAAGTAGCCGGCCAACTGACCGCTGCTTCCTAGCGATTCTGCTTCTGTTCCTGTTTACAATGTCAGCTTGTAGTGGTAAGTTTATTCCTGACTTATTGGGAGCTGTAGGTACTGTTGTTGGGGAGCTGTAGGGGGTACTGTTGTTGGGGAGCTGTAGGGGGGGTACTGTTGTTGGGGAGCTGTAGGGGGTACTGTTGTTGGGGAGCTGTAGGGGGTACTGTTGTTGGGGAGCTGTAGGGGGTACTGTTGTTGGGGAGCTGTAGGGGTACTGTTGTTGGGGAGCTGTAGGGGTACTGTTGTTGGGGAGCTGTAGGGGTACTGTTGTTGGGGAGCTGTAGGGGTACTGTTGTTGGGGAGCTGTAGGGGTACTGTTGTTGGGGAGCTGTAGGGGTACTGTTGTTGGGGAGCTGTAGGGGTACTGTTGTTGGGAGCTGTAGGGGTACTGTTGTTGGGGAGCTGTAGGGGTACTGTTGTTGGGGAGCTGTAGGGGTACTGTTGTTGGGGAGCTGTAGGGGTACTGTTGTTGGGGAGCTGTAGGGGTACTGTTGTTGGGGAGCTGTAGGGGTACTGTTGTTGGGGAGCTGTAGGGGTACTGTTGTTGGGGAGCTGTAGGGTACTGTTGTTGGAGAGCTGTAGGGGTACTGTTGTTGGGGAGCTGTAGGGGTACTGTTGTTGGGGAGCTGTAGGGGTACTGTTGTTGGGGAGCTGTAGGGGTACTGTTGTTGGGGAGCTGTAGGGGTACTGTTGTTGGGGAGCTGTAGGGGTACTGTTGTTGGGGAGCTGTAGGGGTACTGTTGTTGGGGAGCTACGAGTATAGGGGGTACTGTTGTTGGGGAGCTGTAGGGTTACTGTTGTTGGGGAGCTGTAGGGGGTACTGTTGTTGGGGAGCTGTAGGGGTACTGTTGTTGGGGAGCTGTAGGGTACTGTTGTTGGAGAGCTGTAGGGGTACTGTTGTTGGGGAGCTGTAGGGGGTACTGTTGTTAGGGAGCTGTAAGGGCACTGTTGCGCACTGCTGGGCTGTGTGCGCTTTATCTGAGCTTTGGCCTACGAGTGAAAGGAAGCATTCGGCAATTTCCTTTTTTACTCAGATGGCAAAATCGCGGTGCAGCAGGCTCAGATCGCTCAGTCCTGGCAATCGAGCGTCTACACTGGTAACGAAGACTACTGCTTCATGATGCGGCCGAGATCGCTGGGCGACTGGAACTACTTCCACTCCGGAGAGGAGCCCGACGCCTCCGGCTATCAGTGGCTGCTGATAAAGCTGACCAAGCCTGCGAGACTGGTGGCCGTCACTGTGTTTGCCAGGCCTGGGGAATGTAATCCATCTGTCTGTCTGTCTGTCTGTCTGTCTGTCTGTCTGTCTGTCTGTCTGTCTGTCTGTCTGTCTGTCTGTCTGTCTGTCTGTCTGTCTGTCTGTCTGTCTGTCTGTCTGTCTGTCTGTCTGTCTGTCTGTCTGTCTGTCTGTCTGTCTGTCTGTCTGTCTGTCTGTCTGTCTGTCTGTCTGTCTGTCTGTCTGTCTGTCTGTCTGTCTGTCTGTCTGTCTGTCTGTCTGTCTGTCTGTCTATCTATCTATCTATCTATCTATCTATCTATCTATCTATTGACTTGCAGTGAAGCGCCGGGCGGTGGGCACAGAGGTGCTGCTGCTCGGTGAGCAGGTGCCGAACGGCCTGCTGCAGCCCGAAGCGAACTCCCGTTGTCTGGCCAGCCTGGCAGGGCTCTCGGCTGACGGAGCCACCAATGGAATTTTCCAGTGCGGTCGCGTCAGAGCTGATGATGCTGAAAGCGCGAAGCTGGACTTCGCCTGTCACCAGACTGACTGCGCCAGGGTAAAATGTTTAAAATTTTGAACTTGCTTGGACTTTGATACCGGTAGTATCAAAGTGTAATTGAAGATGCATACTTAAAAAACAATCAATACGGATTAACCATTGCAGTTGACTCGCTTCATACTGCTTAGACGGCTTGTGCGCGACCAAGCTGATAAAATATTTAACTTTGTTGGACTGGAAATCGAGGAAAGTAAGTTAACTGTCTCATTGTGCAGCTGTTTGTGCTACATTTTACGAAACAGTAATTAGATTTATTGCATGGCTAATTTTTCACTCTGATAACAGCTCACCTGCAGCCCAGACTGACTCGATTGTAATTAGCTGAGACTCTGATAACAGCTCACCTGCAGCCCAGACTGACTCGATTGTAATTAGCTGAGACTCTGATAACAGCTCACCTGCAGCCCAGACTGACTCGATTGTAATTAGCTGAGACTCAGATAACAGCTCACCTGCAGCCCAGACTGACTCGATTGTAATTAGCTGAGACTCTGATAACAGCTCACCTGCAGTCCAGACTGACTCGAAAGTAATTAGCTGAGACTCTGATAACAGCTCACCTGCAGCCCAGACTGACTCGATTGTAATTAGCTGAGACTCAGATAACAGCTCACCTGCAGTCCAGACTGACTCGATTGTAATTAGCTGAGACTCTGATAACAGCTCACCTGCAGCCCAGACTGACTCGATTGTAATTAGCTGAGACTCAGATAACAGCTCACCTGCAGTCCAGACTGACTCGATTGTAATTAGCTGAGACTCAGATAACAGCTCACCTGCAGTCCAGACTGACTCGATTGTAATTAGCTGAGACTCAGATAGCAGCTCACCTGCAGCCCAGACTGACTCGAAAGTAATTAGCTGAGACACTGATAACAGCTCACCTGCAGCCCAGACTGACTCGATTGTAATTAGCTGAGACTCTGATAACAGCTCACCTGCAGCCCAGACTGACTCGATTGTAATTAGCTGAGACACTGATAACAGCTCACCTGCAGCCCAGACTGACTCGATTGTAATTAGCTGAGACTCTGATAACAGCTCACCTGCAGCCCAGACTGACTCGATTGTAATTAGCTGAGACTCTGATAACAGCTCACCTGCAGCCCAGACTGACTCGATTGTAATTAGCTGAGACTCAGATAACACCTCACCTGCAGCCCAGACTGACTCGATTGTAATTAGCTGAGACTCTGATATCAGCTCACCTGCAGCTTCAATATTGTCAATCATAACCCGTCAGGCCAGCCATCAGAGTTCCTCACCTGCGAAATGAGAAGCGGCAAAGTTGGTGACTGCACTCGCAACGGCCTCTACCAGCAGAGGGCCGGCCGGGCGTCCCAGCTGGTCAAAGCCTGCTTGCCCTGCCAGCTGACTGTGCAGGATGAAGTGCCCAGCTGCCAGCTGACGCAGCCAGGCTCGCAGGATGTCCAGGATTTACGGGTGGTGAGTATAAGCTGCATTGTTTGCAGGCAATCTCAATTTAACGATTCTGCAGCAGATGGTGTCCTATGGGTCGGGGAGTGACCCAGGATTACTCCAAAGCTGTTTGTCAATCAGAGCCAGCCAGTGTGCCGCGACTTCAAGCCGCAAAATTTCAGCTGCCGGTCAGTCGGCCGCAGTCCGAGTTTCTGTTCATGCTGAGCGAATGCCCGCAGTGTGGCCTGCGGTGCAGCTACCGGTGCTCCGGTCAGCCTGGGGCACTGCGCAGCATCTCTGACACCATCCTGTTTCATGGTGAGCAGGTCTTTCTTATTTATTAACTGTAGTTATATTCAAGAGACTTATTATTATGCATAATAAGTCACTATGAAATTTAGTTCGTTAGTTAGCTAGCTAGTTAGTTAGTAAGCTAGTTAGTTAGTTAGTAAGCTAGTTAGTGAGTTAGTTAGTTAGTTAGTTAGTGAGTTAGTTAGTTAGTTAGTGAATTAGTTAGTTAGTTAGTTAGTTAGTGAGTTAGTTAGTTAGTTAGTTAGTTAGTTAGTTAGTGAGTTAGTTAGTTAGTTAGTGAGTTAGTTAGTGAGTTAGTTAGTTAGTTAGTTAGTTAGTTAGTCAGTTAGTTAGTTAGTTAGTTAGTTAGTTAGTTAGTTAGTTAGTTAGTTAGTGAGTTAGTTAGTTAGTGAGTTAGTTAGTTAGTTAGTTAGTTAGTTAGTTAGTTAGTTAGTTAGTTAGTTAGTTAGTTAGTCAGTTAGTTAGTTAGTTATTTCTCGGAGTTTTACTCAGGCAAAAGCTCACACAAGGTGCACACAATCCGTTCATAATTGGGGATTGGCCGTGTCACGAATCGCAAGTTCAACTGGGAATCGAACCCAGGGACGCGTTACTGTTCCGCTCATGCTTACATCAGAAAATATATTTCTCCATAACAGAGCCGCCAAAAGCAGTGAAGCTCTTGTTTAGAGATACGAATCCGGAGGCTGAGCAGCTGCCGCGGTCGCAGTACTGGCCAGCTGACCAGCTCAGAACAATCGTTTTCTTCACTGAATCGGCGTTTCCTAAACCTGAGCACAGCTGCCTGCTCACTGGGCCGTGTCTAGCCAGTGGTACCGAGCTGATACCCACCAAGAGCGAAATTGTAAGATTGCTCTGCGATTGTGTGTGTAATTCACATGGGTTTGAGACATTGGGGCTAGCCCTAGATGGTAGGGGAGGTGGGGAATCGGGGAACTCTAGATGGTAGGGGAGGTGGGGAATCGGGAACTCTAGATGGTAGGGGAGGTGGGGAATCGGGGAACTCTAGATGGTAGGGGAGGTGGGGAATCGGGGAACTCTAGATGGTAGGGGAGGTGGGGAATCGGGGAACTCTAGATGGTAGGGGGGAGAATCGGGGAACTCTAGATGGTAGGGGAGGTGGGGAATCGGGGAACTCTAGATGGTAGGGGAGGTGGGGAATCGGGGATTGGGGAACTCTAGATGGTAGGGGAGGTGGGGAATCGGGGATTGGGGAACTCTAGATGGTAGGGGAGGTGGGGAATCGGGAACTCTAGATGGTAGGGGGAGGTGGGGAATCGGGGAACTCTAGATGGTAGGGGAGTTGATTAACTATAACTATCAGAATTGATTTTTGAGTGCTTTGATTGTATTATGCATAGCAATAAATAGCACTTAGCAATATCTCCATTTGCATTTAGCTTTCATCGGCTCCTTCATCCAATGGCATACCCACATTCAGCCTATTGAGCAAGTACCGCCTGTTTGCCAATAAGTCAATCAGCAGATGCTCGATCAGATGCTATTCGCGAAGCCAAGGATCGCCAGGCACCCAGCAGCCAGAGATGAAAGAGGCGCAGCTGCCCCAGCTAGTCTGTAAGTGCGGTGCTGAAGTACTATTTCTAACATTGAAAATCGTGTGTTCCGATCAGGCAGTCCATATTGATTGATTCGCAGATGAATGCAACACTGTGTTCCATGTGCCCACGAGAGAGCGCTGGATTGAAGGCGCTGTGCTCGACTTGAAAGTTGACTCGTCAAAAAATAATCCTGTGCCAACGCTGCACACCTGCTCGTTGAGAACTGTGTACGGGTTCATTGCGCTAAACCCAATTTCGGTGAGCAGCTGCCAGATTAATGGGGATGTGGGGCGAAAGAGCGTTTGATGGGGCGACAGATTTTGAAGGTTATAGAGATATAGGACTTAGGGATTTGGTGTATGACAACTTGGGGTTTGGGGTATGAGAAGCTGGGGTTTGGGGTATGAGAATTAGGGGTTTGGGGTATGAGAATTTGTAGTTTGGGGTATGAGAATTAGGGGTTTAAGGTATGAGAATTAGGGGTTTGGGGTATGAGAATTAGGGGTTTGGGGCATGAGAATTAGGGGTTTGGGGTATGAGAATTAGGGGTTTGGGGTATGAGAATTAGGGGTTTGGGGTATGAGAATTAGGGGTTTGGGGTATGAGAATCTGGGGTTTGGGGTATGATAACTAGGGGTTTGGGGTATGAGAATTAGGGGTTTGGGGTATGAGAATCTGGGGTTTGGGGTATGAGAATCTGGGGTTTGGGGTATGAGAATTTGGGGTTTGGGGTGTGAGAATTTGGGGTTCTGAGTATGAGAATTGGTGTTAATGTTCTTGGTGGGAACGAAAATTAGGGAAGACACAACTGAGACGGCATGGTGTTGAGTAAGGAAGGGATTTGAGCATTTTCACTGCGCAATACTGATAAAGCTGCTAAATACAAAAGTTTAAAAATGCACTTCAGACCACCCTGAAGACAAGCACTTACAGACTGAATGCCACTCGCAGCTGGGGCACGCATGTGGCAATCGTGTGCCAGGTGAACCAGTCAGGCGTTCATGTGCAGTCAAATGTGCAGCACCCGCTGCCTGATGTGCTATGTGAGTAATCATTCAACAATATTGCTTCGGTCATGGGGTGTTTCAATTAATGGCAGTGAGGAATCGGTAGTGTAGCCATCATTTTTTTAAATTCATCGGACAGACACGGCTGAGACAGAGATTTCAAGCTGCATGGTGGACCAGGCCAGCATCCGGGTCACGGTGGTGACCACCGGCGGGATTCCACCGCCCAATTCCGTTCTCTGCGGCGTCGGCAAGGACGCCCAGTCTGTCAGCTCAGTGAGTGAATTGTGCATGTCTGAGGACCGTCTCGGGGATCCGGGGGTGGCCGCGTAGCAACTGAGCATCTACAGGCGGTTACCCAGCAACTGAGGATCTGAGAATTTTAGGGTTGCCCAGCAACTGAGGGTCTGGGAGGGTTAGGGTTGCCCAGCAACTGAGGATCTGGGAGGGTTAGGGTTGCCCAGCAACTGAGGATCTGAGAATGTTAGGGTTGCCCAGCAACTGAGGATCTGAGAATATTAGGGTTACCCAGCAACTGAGGATCTGAGAATGTTAGGGTTACCCAGCAACTGAGGATCTGAGAATGTTAGGGTTACCCAGCAACTGAGGATCTGAGAATGTTAGGGTTACCCAGCAACTGAGGATCTGAGAATGTTAGGGTTGCCCAGCAACTGAGGATCTGAGAATGTTAGGGTTACCCAGCAACTGAGGATCTGAGAATGTTAGGGTTACCCAGCAACTGAGGATCTGAGAATGTTAGGGTTGCCCAGCAACTGAGGATCTGAGAATATTAGGGTTACCCAGCAACTGAGGATCTGAGAATGTTAGGGTTGCCCAGCAACTGAGCATCTGAGAATGTTAGGGTTACCCAGCAACTGAGGATCTGAGAATGTTAGGGTTACCCAGCAACTGAGCATCTGAGAATATTAGGGTTACCCAGCAACTGAGGATCTGAGAATGTTAGGGTTACCCAGCAACTGAGGATCTGAGAATGTTAGGGTTGCCCAGCAACTGAGCATCTGAGAATGTTAGGGTTGCCCAGCAACTGAGCATCTGAGAATTTTAGGGTTACCCAGCAACTGAGGATCTGAGAATGTTAGGGTTACCCAGCAACTGAGGATCTGAGAATGTTAGGGTTACCCAGCAACTGAGCATCTGAGAATATTAGGGTTACCCAGCAACTGAGCATCTGAGAATATTAGGGTTGCCCAGCAACTGAGGATCTGAGAATGTTAGGGTTACCCAGCAACTGAGGATCTGAGAATGTTAGGGTTACCCAGCAACTGAGGATCTGAGAATGTTAGGGTTGCCCAGCAACTGAGCATCTGAGAATGTTAGGGTTACCCAGCAACTGAGGATCTGAGAATGTTAGGGTTACCCAGCAACTGAGCATCTGAGAATATTAGGGTTACCCAGCAACTGAGCATCTGAGAATATTAGGGTTGCCCAGCAACTGAGGATCTGAGAATGTTAGGGTTACCCAGCAACTGAGCATCTGAGAATATTAGGGTTACCCAGCAACTGAGGATCTGAGAATGTTAGGGTTACCCAGCAACTGAGGATCTGAGAATGTTAGGGTTGCCCAGCAACTGAGGATCTGAGAATGTTAGGGTTACCCAGCAACTGAGCATCTGAGAATATTAGGGTTACCCAGCAACTGAGGATCTGAGAATGTTAGGGTTACCCAGCAACTGAGGATCTGAGAATGTTAGGGTTACCCAGCAACTGAGCATCTGGGGAGGGTTAGGGTTGCCCAGCAACTGAGGATCTGAGAATGTTAGGGTTGCCCAGCAACTGAGGATCTGAGAATATTAGGGTTACCCAGCAACTGAGGATCTGAGAATGTTAGGGTTACCCAGCAACTGAGGATCTGAGAATGTTAGGGTTACCCAGCAACTGAGGATCTGAGAATGTTAGGGTTGCCCAGCAACTGAGGATCTGAGAATGTTAGGGTTACCCAGCAACTGAGGATCTGAGAATGTTAGGGTTGCCCAGCAACTGAGGATCTGAGAATATTAGGGTTACCCAGCAACTGAGGATCTGAGAATGTTAGGGTTGCCCAGCAACTGAGCATCTGAGAATGTTAGGGTTACCCAGCAACTGAGGATCTGAGAATGTTAGGGTTACCCAGCAACTGAGCATCTGAGAATATTAGGGTTACCCAGCAACTGAGGATCTGAGAATGTTAGGGTTACCCAGCAACTGAGGATCTGAGAATGTTAGGGTTGCCCAGCAACTGAGCATCTGAGAATGTTAGGGTTGCCCAGCAACTGAGCATCTGAGAATTTTAGGGTTACCCAGCAACTGAGGATCTGAGAATGTTAGGGTTACCCAGCAACTGAGGATCTGAGAATGTTAGGGTTACCCAGCAACTGAGCATCTGAGAATATTAGGGTTACCCAGCAACTGAGCATCTGAGAATATTAGGGTTGCCCAGCAACTGAGGATCTGAGAATGTTAGGGTTACCCAGCAACTGAGGATCTGAGAATGTTAGGGTTACCCAGCAACTGAGCATCTGAGAATATTAGGGTTACCCAGCAACTGAGGATCTGAGAATGTTAGGGTTACCCAGCAACTGAGGATCTGAGAATGTTAGGGTTACCCAGCAACTGAGCATCTGGGGAGGGTTAGGGTAGCCCAGAAACAGGATCTTACCCAGAAACTGAGGATCTGCGATACGGCTCCAGCTGGGAGTATTTTGCTGTGCGAACATTGTACATTTGACCTTCCGGGTATTACTGCATTACCAATTAATAGTTGCTATGCTCGCCTACCTTGATCAATTTCATCAACTATCCAACTGCAGAGTCGGACAAACGCCAGCAGCCTGGAGATCAGCTCGCTGAACTCCCTGACCTGGAGCTTTGACCCGATGCCACTTCCGGCGAAAGCTCTGGATAGGAAAATACTGTGCACCGTGTATCAGGCAGACCAAACCAGATTTCAATCCGAGCACAGTGCACTGTTTGAGACCGGCACAGCCAGCGCCTGTGAAGGTGAGCGGCTAACTTTGACCTTCGTCCCCACAAGCCCGCCGCTGATTCCTGAGCACATATACATGTAAGCGCGCCAATTAGCTGTACGCGCTCATACACTTTCTAATCGTCAGGCATGTGGCCTAAGGGGTTCGTGCTGATTATTGTGAGTCACAATAAGTCTGATAGTCAGCCATACGCTCGTATGGGGGTCGCCATTGAAATATCCGTATTACATGGCATGAGACATATATTTTTATTTATATATCTTTCTGCATTAGTTAGTTATTACATTGGGCCTTATGATAACACATGCTTGGGCGCAACCTTGGGATTCACCTGGCCGTTTCTATTGGCAACACACACACACGTAAGTCGCTATTGGACAGAATGGTAGTCACGTGACTGACTGCTCTCAGCCAATAGCGACTTACATGTGTGTGTTGCCAATAGAAACGGCCGAGTGATTCCCAAGGTTGCGCATCTATCAGATGTTATCAGATAACACGTACATGTACATCAGGAATCGCGGCAAACTTTTTTTACCTCAAGAACCAGATAGAGAACCTACATGTAGAGCATGACTGTGGGCCAGAGGGGAGGGAGAAGAGAGGAGAGAAGAGGAGTGCACGAGGAGAGAATTGGGAGAATTGATCAAGAAGGGAGAGGAGAGGAGATTCGAGAGAAAAGATCGAGCTGAGAAGAAACAGTAGACACAAACCATGATTAGAGGCTTCGCGGGCCGGATTTTGCCGACCCCGGATATTCACGTAGTACATTTAGCGACTAAGTTTTATTCATCTGGTTTAAGTGAAGTCAATTTGCGCACATTTGCAGTTTTCTAGTCAGAGAGTTCCTCTCTCTGATTGTGACATCTTAAACCTTACAAATACAAGAATTAAGAGCTATAGCTCGATTGAACTCTCGCAGTTGGAGTTGATCTCTGGAAAATCGGCCTAACAGTAATCGCCGTAGCGGTGGCGGGGCCATTCCTGCTCGCCTGCTTGAGATCAGTTCTGAGGTGCTCCTATCGCAAGCTGACCCAGTACAGGCGAGGCAGCTGGTCGCCATCAGAGGTTCCCATGGCAACCTACAGCCGGGGCAAGGACTGCGCAAACGTAGATCTGGACGGGCTATCAGCGGACGAACTCTGGGGCGTCAATAGCGGCAGCGGTGCGGCATCGACGTGCAACACCCTGCTGAATGGGTGCGACGTCGGGCGGCGAGCCGAGCCATTCGGCAATCGACAAGAGGCAGCAGCGACGGTCCCGGACGTTGTCTATGCCCAAGTGCTGAAGGTCAGCGGTGATGCTCGGCAGCAGGAGGAAGTGAACAAGTCGGCTGCCAGCTTGGCTACCGAGTACACAGAGATTGTGAAAAGCAATGCCTAATTTTTATTACTATAATTGGCATGCCTATTAAAAATCATCTGCACTTACTAGTGAATAGTAACTCATGTTTCTGCGGGTTGATTAAACAGACGATCCAGCGCTGTTCAGGACTAAATGCAATGATTGCAATTGATATCCATTACAATATTCTCTAATTAGTTATGCATTCATTAACAGTCGAAACTGTAGAGTCGCTACAGGAGTCTTGCAATAAGTAGTATATAAGAAACACATGCTTTGTTATTTATTGATGAAATATCAACAATAAATATGATTAACTACAATACTGTCAGAACACCAACAAAATAAATGAGACTAAAAAGCAAAACTAAATATCATCCTTTTTTGTAACCATTATTATAGTTTTCAAAAGATGTCGGTTGTCTTGCAAAAAGACGAATCGCCCTTTTATTTCCTTAGCCTTCTCCTTCGCTGCCTGCTGTTGTAATGTACTAAATTGTCTATAACTGTGTAACAACGAGAACACACCCAAAAAACAAACGGCGAGTGATTGAACGCGGCTTAAAATAAAGATTCGGCCAAGGGGGAAGGCAAGCAAGTCCTTCTTTACTCGCTAGAATAATCGTGCGCCAAAAAGCAAACACAAAAGCTGTCTCCGGCTTTGAGAGCGGAGCACACAAGGCCAGTGGAATAAGGTTGCAGGTATGAGACAAACAGTTTATAGGTAGTTTGTATCAACTTTCAGGAACTGTCGGACTTGAATATTATTTTTTTTAAATAATAATAAAGTAAAGTGAAACACAAACGATAATAGTAATAGAAGACTGACGCCGGCAGAGCGAAATAAATTCTGCATTAAAAGCTTGTCTTAAAAATAACACGAGGATAAACTTCAATCTAGCAATATGTTTTTTTCGACTGGTGGTAAACAGACCTGTCTTTTGCGGGCTTTAATAATAACTTTTATATGCTAAAATAGGAGCGCTGGTATATAATAATAGGCGATATAATCCCACCTGTACTGCGCCTTTACGAGTACAATAACCTTTTTTTGTCCCTATTCAAATAAATAGTGTAGTTTTTTTTAAACAACGCTTAGCACGGATCACGGAACTTGAACAAAAAATAAATAAATAAAATTTCGAGTTGGATTGGATTTCTGAGTTTAAAAATAAAAAAACAAGAGGCCGTGTCCAAAGGTTATAATGATTAGTGCAGTTTTTAAGCACTTGCAAACGCTGCTGTTAGTAAAGTAGCTCGTACAAAGTCCGCCAGAGCAGCCAATCAAAGCACAACCCGCGGCATTTGCAAGCGCCGTATTAACTAAACAAATATGCTTTAAAAAAACAAAAGACAACGGAAAAAACTCGGGACAGAACGGAAAGTGAAACAGGTTAGTATTTTATAATATAGCCATCGGAACACAAGCCGGGACTTGGTTGGGGACACAGAAAAATGAACCACCAAATCCGGCATCTGATTTGAAGCGGCGGCGGCGCTCCGGCACAACTTCGGCGGCAGATGAAAGCACATCTCCAACTTCTACTAGTCGTTCTTTTTCGGAAACAAAAAAACATTTTTTTTTGGATTTGAGTTACTGGGGTTATCGGATCAAACGCACCCGAAAAAACAGTTTTTGCTATTTTTTTGTAAGCTAGCGCACGGCCGACAGAGTTGACAGACTTGTGTTTGTATCGTCTGTGCCTTATTATCTACTTATTAGATCTAATAAATAGCAGTTTCTAAAGGCTGTCAGTCTTCTGAAGGCTAGTGCGCCAACCGTTTTTTTCGAATAGAAAACGCGCGATGATGACACGCACGACTAAAACAGCCGTGCGAGATGAAAGCTGTTGCCATAGCAACGAAACATGAGAGCTTATTATGAGCGATACGAAGAGCTGATAGAAAATTCGGACGTAAACTGGGAGCATATAGTGAGTCCATTTTTTTATTGAAACGTTAACGAGCTTTGCAACCAGGGTTTGGAGGGTCTCCGTTTGGAAAAGAAAACTTACTAAAAGAAACTACTAAGTCCTTCAGATGACGCAGACAATTTTCAAACGGTCTTGACCAAGTTTCACTGCATTGTAGGGCGATTCGTTCGATTCTTTTCTCTCACAAGTTAGTTCTGCTTCTCGCCGGCCGCGGCCTGGGCGGCGCCGGACTGCTGGCCGCCGGTGGCCTGGCTCTTGGCCTGGTGGGCGTGCAGAACGGCCACGGCCTCGTCCACCTGAGATTAGTTAATAGCGGCGGGTTGCAATGATGCAATGAGAATTTTTTAGAGCAAGGCGAAATTATAATCTCTCTCTAATCACTTCTCTTTTCTCCCTTCTCTTATTTCATTCCTCCTCTTCTTTATTCCCTCACCTCTACTTTGTGATATCTGTTTGCTCTCTTCTCTATTACCTCTCCTCCCCCTCCTCTAGCCCGCAGTCTGCGCTAGGTTCTCTCTATCTGTCCCTTGAGGTAAAAAGACCTTGGCTTCAACGGGGGATCGCGGCTCCTAGTACTGTATTTCTAACAGACTTTCGCAGCAAGGGGGTAAAATATGACTTAGTCTAATTTGACGCATGATACCACAAGCGAGGCCTGTAACTTTGCAAACTAACCGCAGCCGACTATGCTTAACTTAACAGGTGCTGGCTGGCAGCTAGCAGAGACCTAGGATTGACATTGCAATAATAGCAATACATATGGATGCAAGTGTCTGCAGGGACAGGTGCGCCGCGCAGTTTTAATATCAATCATAATTGACTACCGCACGGCGCGTTTAATCTGCAGTCTTTCACATCAATATAACAGCCGTTGGTTACAACAAGAGCGCTAGTTGGCATCGAAGGCAATAGCGAACTTGCAGATTTCGACTGTAAAGGATGAGCTTTCAATTTTAAATTATTGCACAGCTGCTGTACGCGGAGACAGGTGTACCGCAGGGCAAATTTCATTATAGGGATGCAAAATGCGGCACGTTTAATCCGAGAGACAACAATCTCACAGTTGTTGGTTCAACAAGACCGCTGTTATAAGGGGGAATTCCAGGGAGCAACTACCGGAGCAATGCAAGCACTTTACAATTAAATAAACACCTTGGTTCTCTTACATCTGCAGCTGTGTCTGCATGGCAACTCGAAATCATCCCATTTATTATCAGCCTGAGAGCCTACCACAGGTTCATGTTCTATTTTTCATCAATTTAAAGCAGGGGTAGGCAAACTCCGGCCCTCAAAGTCTCTCTATCCAAACCATCGGGTCCTTTGAAACTTCACAATGACAATCCGGCTCGCTAAAGATTTGTCTTCTCTCAGCTCTCTTTGATCTCTAATCTCCTCTTCTCTCCTCTCCTCTCTTCTCTTATTTCACCCTTCCTGTCCTCTTGTCTCCTCTCTTTTATTTCCTCACCTTTACTTTGTCCTATCTCTCTTCTCTATTACCCCTCCTCTCTCCCCCCTCCCTTGACCCGCACTCTGCGCTAGGTTCTCTCTATCTGGCCCTTCAGTTAAAAAAATTGCTGACACTTGATTAAGGTGTACTTTTATTAAATTTATGACGCAGTTATATCAATTTGTGGGTACATTATCAATATTAATCTATAATTTATGATTGAATTTTCATACTTTGAAACATCTTTCGGGAATTTTCTCGAAATTCACAGTTGAATACAATAATAAACTAGTCCCCAATAGTGGTGTCCGTTAATTAGTGCTAGCTCACCTTCGACTTGAGCGCATCGTGCGACTCCAGCATGTGCAGCAGCTCGGCGTTGTCAATCTCCAACAGCATACCGGTAATCTTGCCAGCCAGCTGGGAGTGCATCTCGTGAATTAGCGGATAGAGCCTCTCGCCAAGCATCTGCTTCTGCTCCTGCGGCGGGGCGGCGGCTAGCATAGCGGTAGTCAGCGGCTCCTGAGCGCCGGGCACACGATCGTGATGAGACAGCTGGCCCTGAGCCTGCTGCTGCATCTGGGCAGCGACAGCCTGCTGGCCGTAGCCGCCAGGGGCCACAACGTTGCGCGCCATCGGGTTAATCTGATAGTTGGGCGCCGGCTTGCGCGGACCGCCGGGGACGCCCATCTGCTGTTGCGGCGGAATGACGCCGCCGGGACGGCCAACAGTGTTGGGCATCGGGCGGCCAGCCGGCATCGGGCCCTGTTGGTTGGTGATGGGCCGCGAGGTCGGCCGGATGGTGGCCTGAGGCACTCCGGCAGGACGCTGAGGACGAGCGCCCAGGCCGGCTGGCTGAGGCTGCATGGCCGGCACCTGGGGACCGGCCGGGCCACCGTACTGGGCCGGACGGATTGGCTGTCCGCTAGGCTGGCCAGCGGTGCCCCAGCGCTGCGGCGGCGGGCGCTGGATGTTCATGTTCATCCCGGCTATGGGGTTGAAGAAATTGCGCGGCTGCTGCATTGTTGGTACAAAGTAGCCAGGAGCCTGGGCCTGCGGCATGAACTGGCTGGGCAGCTGGCCCTGCATGCGATAGCTGGCTAGGCGCTGCATGTACTGCGAGGCCAGGTGAGCCTTGCGGTCCTCCTTGCGCTGGGCTAGGGCCACGTACAGAGGCTTGCTGACTACGATTTTGCCGTTCATCTCGGTGACGGCTTTAGTGGCCTCCTCGGGCGCTACAAAGCAGACGAACCCGAAGCCCTTGCTGCGACCAGTTGAATCAATCATTACCTGGTGGGGGTTCAACGTGGATTACAATGTAGATAACAGCATCGAGATAAGTGGGATGAGAATATATACATCAAGAATTGATACCAAATGCATTGTGAGCGGAGACAGGTTCGTCAAATTGCCAATTGGATGTTAAACATTTAATGACAATGACGAGTTTTAATCCGCCCCCAAACCGATTGTATAGGACAGCTTAAAAAATCTAATTAAGACACGTAAACGCAAAACGATTGAGTAGATCGCATCGTTGACATGCCAATAGGCTGTCCATAATATCAACAAACTAAACAGGTTTTGTTTTCGTTGTAATTGAAAATAAAGCTACTGGCTGGCTGGCATCTGGTGCTCAATAATCGCATCTTTTTAAAAAATCGTTTCGCAAACGAACTGGCCTGGGTTGGTCAGCCCGGCCCCATTTCTCTAGACTGATACCGAAAGATACAGAGTACAGACGATAATTCTCATTAATGTAAGCGGAGACAGGTTCGCCAATCGCCAATTAGAATAAGCACAACTGACGCGTTTTAATCCACTCTAACAAACCCATTTGTGTCGGGCAGATCTTGTCTGCATAGATAGACATGCAACACTAGCCACTGATAAACGGCTTAGTGCCCATGACAATACTGCCCAGTAAGCAATGACCCAATTAAAGACTATCTTACCTTGGCAGACGTGATGTTTCCAAATGAGGCGAACTCGGCCTTCAGCTTCTCGTCGTCAATGGTGTCATCCAGATTCTTCACGTACAGATTAACGCCAGTCTGGTAGCGATTCATTCGCTCCTGCTTCTGGCGTTCGAATTTCTCGCGAAGCTCGGCCTGTCGCTCGCCCTTCTTCTGGGCCCGGCCGACGTAGAGAGTCTTGCCGTTGATCTCCTTGCCGTTCAGCGCGGATACGGCGGCCTCGGCCGACTCTGGCTCCTTGAAGCAGACGAAGCCAAATCCTTTGCCTTTGCCAGTCTCGTCTAACATCACCCTGGACGAGGTGATCTCGCCGAACTCCGAGAACATGGTGTGAAAACTCTCTTCAGTGAGCTCGTCGCCAAAGTTCTTAACAAACACGTTGGTAAACTTCTTATCGCTGCTGTTGCTGTGCCGCTCCTTGCGCGGCACGAATGGGCCTACAAAGACTTTCTTGCCAGCCAGAAGCATACCGTTGACCTTCTCGATAGCCTGGTCGGCGGCCTCTTGAGTCTCAAAGTGCACAAAGCCGTAGCCGCGCGAGTTGCCAGTCTCGTCATTAGCAATTTTGCAAGACAAAATGTTGCCAAAGGCCGAGAATGTGTCGAACATGGCCTTGTTGTCAATCTGCTTGTCCAAATTCTTAATAAAGATGTTGCCTTGTCCCGACTTGCGCAAGGACGGGTCTCGCTGAGACCACATGATGCGAATCGGGCGCCCCTTCATCGGATCGAAGTTCATCGTGTCCAAAGCGCGCTCGGCTAAAGTGAATTAATAAAAAGAATGGGCAAAATGCAATTTCTGTCCATTAAAGAATGCTCTAATTTGATGCAATAAAGCTTTGTTGGAAATGAGAGTAGTTATAGCATAGCTTATATAACTGACTATAGTTTTATTAGTATATGTTTGACTTTGCATTCTGGCAAGCTAAATTCACTAGTCAGCTAAACAAGCATTGAAATTTGCTTTTTATTTAAGAAAAACTTGTATTTATTCAACAGTTAATTTTTAAACTACCTGCCTGCGAGCTGCATCACACATGAGTGCTTGATCAGGTTATTTTAACCTTTTGCTAAACTATGGGCTATGGCTGCACTGCACCACTGGTGCCATTGTGAAACAAGGAATTTGCATGCAGTGGCTTAGAAAAAGAAGACTTTATCACACTATAGTACATGTAGTAAATCTAAAGAATGTAGTTTTCTTTTTTTCTGCAATAAAAATAATTGCCTGTTTTAATGCTCTTTTTTCTCACTTGTAATGCACAAAAATATTGCTTGAGTGTTTGCTGCATCAATGAAAATAATGATCACTAAGTATACCAGTAGCATTAAAAATTGGACTTAAGATTGTATAGACAGTGTCAATTATTTGTGCTTTAGGCTAAGTAGTCACAGCTGGTTAAATAAATAAATGTTGCTTTTTATATTTAGTTTTGTTAAGAGAGTAGAGTTGAGTTTTATAGTAGAGTTGGCAAAGTTTTTTGGCGTGCTCCTTGTAGCAGGGCATGCTAATTTTTTGGCATGTTACCATTGTCGAAGTCATGAATTATGCCACATTGGAATTTTTTGGGTCTTTAAACATGACATTATATTGTTAATTTTTGAGGCAAGTACTTTTTGATAACATTAATATACATTAAACATAGTTTTTTATTAATAAAAGGTAAAAAAGAATAACTTTATATGCTAGTGATCAACAATCTTCAACCAAGATCAACCAAAACTTATTGCTGCATCTTTATGCTTCAATCATCATTTGCTATAAAAGTTTTACCATTTCTTGATTGTAGTGTTCTACTGTAAGGAGGGTCTATGTACCATAGCCGTAGATGTAAGCAAAACTATGGCTTATTCCAATTCTCTATAATCTGTAGCCATAGGGACCCCAATATTACCATATTCCCATAGTTCCTGTAGCTGTAGCTGTAGTTTTACCAAAAATCTAGAAAACAAAATATTTTTTAAATCAAGAAGATAACCTGGTGCTTAAACAACTGCAACAAAAATTTAGAAAATAAAAGAAACTTGATTGCCTTTGTAAGATTATATTTTGTCTTTTTACAGAGCAACAATACTTAATTGCTACTGAAAGTACTAATGCTGAACCTTTTCACATTAAAAAAAATTAGAGTTTGCTAGTGTTTTATTGTACTTTATTATGCATACTCTATGTTTCTAAGTTGATAATACAGTTTACTAAAGTATCGTTGTTTTACTCTACCTGTTTCTAGTATTTTTTTCAATTTTTTTAAAATTAATAACTACAGCTACAGGAATCTACAGAATGTGACAGCAACTACCATATTTCTGTAGTTGTAGCTAAAAGAGCAGCTAGCTACTATAGGCGTTTCTGTAGCTGCCATAGGCACCTATTTTATCATATATTTGCCATAGGATCTCATAGCCATAGTACTCTATAGCTATGGCAGAACACTACTTGATTCTATGTCTTGCTTTGCAATGATATCTTATACAAATGATTGTCTATTGATTTCCCCAAGATGTTTTCTTCCAAAATGTGTTTGCAAAAGGTGCCACTGAATTTTTCTTTTGACACACTTTGCATTCATGCCAATCTTTTTCCTTTAAAACAGAAAATTTATACTTATGGGCTTAATAATATGATAAAATCCACATTTAAGTTAGTTAAAAGTCAATGCTAGTTGCCAATAATTAGTATAAGACTATCAAACTTAGGTCTTGGGATATAACATTATAATGAAGTGACTTTTAGCAAAAGGTTATTATTATGATTTCTCATGTTTTGGTCAATTTATTTAGTTTGAAAACATGCTAGCATTCTTTCAATTTACAATTATCTCAGTTACAATTATCACTTTAATTGTTTAAACAGTTGTAAAACATAAAAACTAACAATAGTTTTAAATGAAAACAAATTAAAAGTTGGAAAATGAACTTTGTTTTGGGCCTTTTTCAAAGGATAATAAGATTATTGTAACTTATATATCACCTTTAGTTTAGGATCACCCAAACATGTTTCCAATTAAGCAACTATAGGAAAAGGTGTCAAATAGTCTCATGTTTGATCATGTCAAATGTTAAGTAGCAAATCCTTTTCCTTACCTTTGCATCTTTTTCACCTTTGGTTTACATTACAATCACTTTCACATATTCTATCCATTGAAATGATTGCAAACCAAAGCTAGTAATATTACCTTTATCCAAAGTGCATGTGCATTATGTACAATATTAATTTTATCCAGCTTTGGTTTACAATCATTTTTAAGTCAGTATATGCATTTGCCATCATATATTCAAATGATTATATACTAAAGCTAATATATATGCACCATCCAACAAATTGCACTTTTCAATATTGCATATTTTTGTCAGCCTGTTTTCAGTTTTGAACATGCCATTTTTATGCTGCAATGAGCAAAGTATAAGGTGCTTATAAACCAAAACTGGCAAAATAATAAGGTGATTATAAACTAAGGTAATGGCTAGAGTTCCTGCCTAGAACCCATTTTCTAATAGCTATGGATCCGGCAGTGCCATATAAAAGCATATAAAAAACTACTAAGAACATATCTTAAAGAAGTCTAAACATTAGGCCTATAGAAGCATCTTGTTTCAAATCTTATCATATTGTCTTAAATCTTATCAAAACAAAATCTCTATATCAGCCACCTGTAGAAAGAAATATATAATGTTTTGTCTATATTATAATGGCACTGCCAGATCCCTAGCCATTAGAAAATGGGTTCTAGTGCTGGAACTCTAGCCCCAGCACTGCTATAAACTGAAGGATTGCCAATTTGCCAATTTTTTTTCAAGTTTTAGTGTAGTTTTTTATTAAATGATTAAATTGGTATTATGCCTATGGTATAGTAGCTACATAGCCAAATTCAATGCAATCTATAATTAAATGTTTTAAATTGCTTACCATCAGCAGGCTGTTGAAAGTTAACATAAGCATAGCCCAGGGACTTGCGAGTGATCATATCACGACATACTCGAATGGATAGAACAGGACCAGCTTGAGAGAACTTCTCGAATATCATCGCCTCGGTTACTTCTGGATGAAGATCACCCACATACAATGAAGCCATGGGGTAAGAGCTTGGCTGACCACCACCTGTAGCCACTCCTTGGGCTTGGTTGCTTGGCAAGGCCATTTTGGTCAATTGAAGTTAGTAGTAGTTCCAAACACTGGTAGAAAACTTTTTTCAATTTTTTTATATTTTCTTTAATACTCTAATCACGTCCAAAGTAGCTTCAGATTCGACAATAAGGGTCGAAGAATAGAGTGCGACCTGTAAGAAGAAAAGCAACGAACGTTATCGTCGGAAGTGGTCAATATAACTTCTGCAATTGTATTCTAACAAAAATATGACCGTGTTTTTACTGCTTTAAAATTTTTAGATGATTTTCTTATATTTTTTATTATTTTAATATAATACTGTCTTTCTGTATATTTTTTAATAAGAACCATAATGTTTAGTTTAAAGAATGAACGAGGCAAGAAAACTCACCAGACTTACTATTAGAAACCTTCGTTTGTGGGATCAAATATCTCGAAATTGGGGGATGTGGTAGTGCACGAAAAGCTTGAATGTCAGAGGAGGAAAATTTTGGTGGTTGTGGATGACCCGAAAGAAGCTGGGTGTGGAATTGAGCACGAATCGAACAACTCAAAGTCACTATTTAAGAATTTAGTTGCATTGAAAGTCGGGAGAACTCGGAGCAGGAAAAATCGGAAGTTGAACTGTCGCCAACAATGCATACTGGCCCAAGAGGTACTTTTGGGCAAAAGCGATTTTATTTTGTTGAACGAGTCCGTTATTTATGCATGTAATTCTAATTACATAACCACGTCAAAATTATCGTCAAGAAGATCTTGGACATAGCCACGCCTTCAAACCGCAAGGAACTGGAGCAGGTTCTCGGTCTAGTTAATTTCTTTGGCCGGCTGGTCCCAAACTTTGCTGGCAAAACGAAGTGCCTACATAACCTCCGGCGTGATGACGCCACATTTGTTTGGTCAGCCGAGTGCGATAAAGCGTTTATAGCGTTAAAAAGGATCAATCTCGTCGGCACCTGTGGTCCAGCCATATTCGCTAGAGGAGTTATCGCTCACAACTGATGCCTCTAAAGGTGCACTTGCCGGCGTCGTCACGCAAGACGTCACCCAGTAATATTCATATCTCGTTGTTTGTCCAGCGCTGAAAAGAACTATGCGAACATCGAACGGGAAGCGCTGGCCATATTCTGGGCCGTCAATCGCCTCAAGCATTATCTCATGGGCCGAAAATTCACCATACAGACAGATCACCAACCTCTGATTCGTTTGTTTGGCCAGTCGCATGGCGTGCCCACCAACACATCTGTTCGCATCTCGAGATGGGCATTTGCAATGAAGCACTATGACTACTAAAATCAATACACGCCCTGGTCCAAAATACCTCACGCAGACGCTCTGTCTCGTTTACGCTTTACTGACCCATCGGCAGATACGGCAGAGCTGTCCGATGCTATAAACTGCGTCGCGTTTGAGACGCTCATGGTACCACAGCACCGCATTCTAGCAGAATTGGAGATGGGTCCAGTTATTCAGAGCGTAATTAATCGCGTTAAAACTGGAAGGTCGACGGGCTGCTCTCAGGCGGAAAGACCCTTCGCTAAGGTTTCTGACAGCCTCACCATTGAAGGTGGTCTACTTGTTTATGGGCGTCGCATATTTATTCCATCACGCTGAGAGCCGAGGCATTCCGCACTGCACACCGCCCACTCAGGCTACATCTCCGCCTACAATTACATGGCCTTGTCCTGCTGGTGGCCAGGAATGCGCGCAGATGTTGAACGCTTCGTCCGTAACTGTCCGATCTGCAATCAGTTGCGACCAAGATTATCACCAGAACGACACGCATGGCCATCTGCCGAGTACGCTTTCCAAAAACTGCATAAGGAGTGGGCCTTTGTACAACGAAGCGTCGATACTTTCTCAGGATGGATTGAAGCGTTTCCATGCAAGGATCGCTCCTCAAAATCTGTAATTTCATCGCTTCGAACCGTATTCACTCGTTTCGGAATCCCTGAGTTGCTGGTCTCCGACAATGCTCCAGAGTTTACTAGCGACCCAGTGCGCCTCTGGCTAAAGGCAAACGGGGTTCGCAAACTCGAATCGCCAACATATTACCCCCAGGCTAATGGAGCCGCCGAACTGGCCGTGCAAACTGTCAAGCGCGCCCTGCGTGCCTGGGATGATCGCATAACCCACGCAGAGTTCACTCCGTTTTTACAGAGTTCTGCTGCACCACCGAGTTTCGTCGCACACTCGTGGAAAGAGCCCGGCCGAGTTGGTCTTCGGTCGGCCAATCCGAGTCCCTGTACGGTCTCGCCATTCCAGCAAGGTGAAAGCGTGCTGTATCACTTGACCAACGATGAGCTGCCTAAACGTGTAGAGTACGTCCTGCACCAAGGCCGCAACACCGCTTGGATTTGCGATGGAGATAACTTGCGCCTCGCCAGTACCAACCAGCTAGCACCAGACCCGAACCAGGATCCGGAGGAGGATGCCGCTGATAGCTCCGGGAATGCGACAGATGCGGACCCGGAAACGCAGCCCGAAAGCACAACCGGCCGTCAGGAAGACCCGGTGGCCCCTGCTGAGTCTTCAGGCGCATCCCCACGTCGAACCAATCGCCGGCGACGGCCCCCGACCGCTTTGTTCCGTGACCGACCATCACGTGTCATTGTTTGAAACGTTACGACATGCTAAACAGCCTCTGATAACACTATAGCGTATGTTCTCGCCTCGACTCTTTCACAACAAAATATTAGGAAATGTTCTTACTGTTCGTATCAATGTTCACGTCACTCCCGGTACAGGGGACATAACGTAGCCCCAGTCAAAGCTTGTCACATTAGTATTTAGTTTTTGGCTATATCTCGCACTCTACAGTTCCCTCGGTCGCATACCATCGTTAATATCTACCGCTCTGGGGGGTCTTTCTCGAAAGCAACTTACGATCGACCATAGACGTACGTAAGTTGGGTAAGCTACACATACGGGTTGCTCGAAGGGCTCGCAAGTTAGCTATGCGTACATGTAAGATTGATCGCAACTTTACGAGTTCGTAACTTTGCGCAAAAGACTGTTTCTCGAAACGTTCGTATGTCTATGGTCTTTCGTAAGGTTGATCTTAACCATACGACTGCTCGGTATCAGTCGTAAGACGCACTTAAGCACTAATCGCATAGTACGTGAAGCTTTAGTCAAGCCAAGTCAAGTTAAACTTTATCGAAGGGGTCTTTCTCGAAAGCAACTTACGATAGACTAAGTAAAGATATTTGCAGATTTATGACCATAGACATGCAACTTTTCGTTTCAGATACGACTTACGAACAGCGTAAGCCACGCAAAGTCTAAGTGAGTTTTGAGAAAGCGTCTTACGAGCAAACTTACGCTACACGTAAATTTCTTTCTTACGATCTAACTTACCATAGAACTTACGTGAGTTTCGAGAAACACCCCCCTGGCTTTTAATCTTAATACTAATATGCCTGCTCATCTTTGAATCTTAACACTGAAAAACATTCGCTTTGACGGCTTTGCCGATAGAGTTAATCCGTTGTTCCGGTCATCACAAGTTCAATAGAGGGCATTAAGTACAATTAAAAGGTATGAATTTTTCGTTTTTTCTTAAGCGCATCAAGAAATGGCTGCTAGCGTTTCTGCCTGCTTAACTGACACCTTGATTTTGGACAAAACACAGCTGGTTTTGAATGATCTATGATCGAATGTCTAAAATTTCAAAAATTTAAATGTATCGTTTTTTCGGACTGCCAGTTTGTATTTGCGTGTTAGCGAATTCGAGAGAAAAACAGCAGCGTTTAGCAATTCAAAATTAAATTTTCATTTTACCAGTTATTAAAATAGCTCGAATGCCAACACAGCTAGCTTCGAAGAGTGGTCCTTCGATTAGCGCCTCGATTGCATGAAGCCGCGGCAGCATGACCTCATTCTAATCAATACAGGCTCAGCTGAATTCACACATCCCTCTCGAGCTCTCTGCCATCAGTGTCGGAGTATAAAATATAACGCAGATTTTTTGTCTCTATTACTACAGAACCATATAGAATTCAACACAGTCAAATAGAGAATAAAACTACATGTTATACTGCATGTGCATTACTGGATTATTAGTAGGGCTTTCTGCCTGGTTCGCACTATCTCAAAAAGTGGCGCATGCGCGCAGTGCAGTGCTTTGTATATTTTGCTCAGCAACAACCCGAGTAACAGCCGGTTGAAATTTGGGTGAGAAACCTTCCCCCTCTCTCTCCCAATCTCTCTCTTTCTCTTTCTCTCTCTCTGCTCAGATAGATAGGAAACACATGCGGCTTTCAGCTATGCAGCTACAGTTTTAGATGTGCGTCAAGGCGATAGCTGCGATCCCTCCCTTGGGCTTCTTGGCCACGCATGCAGACGGGAAGCAGCCGGAAAGTGTGCCACAAAGGCATGACAGGGTGCCAAGGCCATGCCACCCTCAGAAACCCCCACGCAGCAGAGCTTTATAGCCTCTTGACTTATACCGATCCTGCGCGGTTCTGGCTCATAAAGTATACCAAACTGGAGTCCTCTTTTATGCCGCCATAGCCATACCAGCTATAATCCAGCCAGATCATGAGTATAGTCTCCAAACATTGCGTATAGCTTTATCCAGCTTTCTTTTCTCTCTCTTCTCTTGAACCATTGCTTCCAAGCCACGCACCGTCTGAACACTTCTCGTTCCCGACCGGGGCCAGTTGTCGGCCTGGGTTCAATTGTTATAGTAGTCTGCGAGAGTCGCCGCGTCGCACAATTGCTGCAATCTACCGCTTGGGAATTGGCTCGGCGCAAAGAGATTGAGGGAGGAATCGGTGGGGGGAGGGAGCAGCGGGTTGGCTGAGCTCTGTGGCCTCGCCCACTTCCCCAATCCCATGCTCCCACTAGCGGCACCCGTCGCTCCCCATACTGTTGTTCAGTGTCCCGCCTTTCCATAAAGAAACAGTCCACTTCATCTCGCCGCTGCTTATCGGCCCCGAGCTCTCTCTAGGTTTGCACCTGCTTATGCAGAGGTGGCATTTGAAGAAGCTGGAGAAGGAGACGAAAAAAGCATTCAAGACTTATGCAGCTCAACAAGGTCCTTGATGCAACGACGAAAGACTGACTGCTGGGAGCTCAACTGAAGCCAGACTTTACAAGCGCCCATTCCAATCTGAATACCAAGTATAGTCCAAAGTAAGTTTACCATTGCTAAGCATGCATGAGCAGCGGAAGCAGCACAGGCGATGGCCATCTCAGTATTCCATGCTGCTGACAGTGCTACAATTGTGCACAACCAGCATTGCCGCCTCCGAAAAGGTGACTGAAAGGGCCAGCCCAGTGGCCAAGCACCCTAACACCAGCCTGACGGAGTTCACGCACACTCTTGTCGACCGAGAATTCTACGACAAGCACTTCCGCGCTGTGCCGCCGGGCGGCGGTCCGTCTGTTGTGTACGTCTGCTTTCACATTGACAGCTTCGGTCCCATCGACGTTCTGAGAATGGACTTCTCCATTGAGGTGGTGCTGCACCTCCGCTGGTCGGATCAGCGGCTTCGGTACAGCGGGCACCCGGATCGCGTTGTGCTCAGCCAGCTGCTCGAAGATGTCTGGCGTCCGGACGTGTTCTTTCAGAACGCTAAAAGCATCGAGAGGCACGACCTGCCCTCCGGGAACTTTCTGCTCTGGCTGTGGCCGAATGGATCACTGCTGTACAGCCAGAAGCTGAACCTGCGCCTTCACTGCCACATGGACCTGGAGGACTTTCCCTTCGATGTCCAGTCGTGCTCGATGCAAATCAGCAGCTTCGGCATGAGCACGGACGATCTGGAGTTGCGCTGGTCGGACAATGATACAACAACAGGAGTCTCTACGAATGGCATTTCGTTCTCTAGCCCAATGGCCACATTCCTGAACGAGTTCCACCCTCCAATCGGAAACTACATGGCCGGCACGGACTACTCGCAGCTGACTGGTCGCAACTTCAGCAATCTGATGGCAAATTTCACTCTCAGGCGGAAACACTCGTATTATTTAATTAATAATTACCTACCGTCCATTCTCATAGTGCTCATCACCTGGTCCTCATTCGCTATTGATTATAACGCAGCTCCTGCCCGAGTATCTCTATCAACGCTGAGCCTCTTGGCTCTCCTCACCGAGACAGTGGCCCTGGAGCGGAAGCTGCCTCCCGTGTCCTACATCACTGCACTGGGCATCTGGCACATCTGCTGCATCGCGTTCATCCACCTGTCCCTGCTGGAGTACATGGCTATCAACCTGATCAATCGTCGGCAGAAGAAACGCCTCGAACGGCTTAACAGTCAGGGCTTGTCCACGACAGGCCGACTACAGGACCTCGGCGGCAAGGCGTCCGGCAGGCTCGACGCTCTCGAGACGCTGATGCCGCTAACGGCGGACGACGCCGACGGCCGGGCCGACCTGGCCGAATCGGTGGCGGACAATTCCGGTCGGTTCGGCCGCCTCTGCCGGTGCCGCCACCGAGCTGGTAGAGCGGGCGGCAGGTGCTCGCGCAATCCGCAGGAGCAGGGGCGGCAGCAACCGGGCTGGCGCCTGACCCCAGCCCGCCTGGACCTGATCTTCCTGTTCTCCTACCCCATGGCCTTCGCCCTGTTCAACGTGGTTTACTGGTGCTTCATCATACCGAGAGACGCGCTCCAGTGGGACTACGCCTGAGCACCTCTGCCTGCCTGGCAACACCGCCATTCACCGATTATCTATTCATAATCTACGACTAAATAGCAGAATTTTTCGTAACTAACTCTCATATATAGAAGCAAAAATAAATTATTCAAAGGCGGATGAGAATTCTTCGCATACTGTGTCATCATTTCTTGGTTTAATCTCACCAGGAGCATGCGAGGCTGACACCTACTATCAGCAGAATCATCCACATTTGCAAGCCTAGCGCTGTGCAGAAAGCATCTGATTTGCGTGACTTCAATAAAACTACGCTGACCAGAAATTTTCCATAATTAAATCGATTGTTTTAATTAATTTAAAAAATAAATTTCTACAATATTGGATCTAAAATTTCTGTTCTTAGTTCTCTCTATGTCCTTCTCGTTGTACTTAATTGAGAATTAAGCAGATGCCAATTCTGAATCCCAGATGCCAATCCTGAATCCCAGAAGCCAATCCTGAATCCCAGATGCCAATCCCGAACCCCACATGCTAATCCTGAATCCCAGAAGCCAATCCTGAACTCCACATGCTAATCCTGAATCCCAGAAGACAATCCTGAACCCCACATGCTAATCCTGAATCCCAGAAGCCAATCCTGAATCCCAGATGCCAATCCTGAACCCCACATGCTAATCCTGAACCCCACATGCCAATCCTGAATCCCAGCTGCCAATCCTGAATGAATCCAGCTGCCAATCCTGAATCCCAGCTGCCAATCCTGAATCCCAGCTGCCAATCCTGAATCCCAGCTGCCAATCCTGAATCCCAGCTGCCAATCCTGAATCCCAGCTGCCAATCCTGAATCCCAGCTGCCAATCCTGAATCCCAGCTGCCAACTCCTGAATTCCAGTAGCCAATCCTGAATTCCAACTGCCAATCCTGAATCCCAGCTGCCAATCCTGAATCCCAGCTGCCAATCCTGAATTCCAGCTGCCAATCCTGAATCCCAACTGCCAATCCTGAATCCCAGCTGCCAATCCTGAATCCCAGCTGCCAACCCCTGAATCCCAGCTGCCAATCCTGAATCCCAGCTGCCAATCCTGAATCCCAGCTGCCAATCCTGAATCCCAGCTGCCAATCCTGAATCCCAGCTGCCAATCCTGAATCCCAGCTGCCAATTCTGAATCCAGCTGCCAATCCTGAATCCCAGCTGCCAATCCTGAATCCCAGCTGCCAACCCTGAATCCCAGCTGCCAATCCTGAATCCCAGCTGCCAATCCTGAATCCCAGCTGCCAATCCTGAATCCGAGCTGCCAATCCTAAATCCCAGCTCCCAATCTTGAATCCCAGATCCCAATCCTGGATTCCACAGAATCCATTCTGCACCTGAATTAAAAAACAAAATTTCCAAATTGTTCAAAACCGCCAATCGATGTAAATCGTGAGTCTTGATTTCAGATTGAAAATATAAGGTTGACTCTGGATAGACAAAATCACAATTCTGGATCCAAGATCACGTAGTCCCAGTTTTAGGTCTGACATCCGCAGTCGAGCCAATGTAAAAAACAGTAGGGCGATGTGCAGTGTTCAGAATCTGTAATCCGTCCTTATAAGGTGAACCGAAATGACACACTAAGCTAGGTTGGACACACAGTTTGTTTTTCGCTAATTGCATACTGACTTCCCTCAGGCCAGATGGGTTGGTTCGTGAATAGTAACTCTCGCTTCCTTTCTGTCGGAACCGGCTCATCGACTTGACTATGGACTGGGCTTGATAGGCTGGTTGGCCTTCTGCCAACTAGTGCAGCGGGTCACGTGTTTCCAGAGTTGACAGCC
>NIVC01004979.1:0-29590 GCA_002269645.1 Macrostomum lignano | reverse complement strand
GGAACTAGGCAGTCAACAACAGGAACTAGGCAACCAACAACAGGAACTAGGCTGTCAACAACAGGAACTGAGCAGCCAACAACAGGAACTAGGCAACCAACAACAGGTACTAGGTGGCCAACAACAGGAACTAGGCAACCAACAACAGGAACTAGGCAACCAACAACAGGAACTGAGCAACCAACAACAGGAACTGAGCAACCAACAACAGGAACTAGGCAACCAACAACAGGAACTGAGCAACCAACAACAGGAACTGAGGCAACCAACAACAGGAACTAGGCAACCAACAACAGGAACTAGGCGGCCAACAACAGGAACTAGGCGGCCAACCACAGGAACTGAGCAGCCAAAAACAGGAACTGGGCAATCAACAACAGGAACTGGGCAATCAACAACAGGAACTGGGCAATCAACAACAGGAACTAGGCAACCAACAACAGGAACTAGGCTGTCAAAAACAGGAACTGAGCAGCCAACAACAGGAACTAGGCAACCAACAACAGGAACTGAGCAACCAACAACAGGAACTGAGCAACCAACAACAGGAACTGAGCAACCAACAACAGGAACTGAGCAACCAACGACAGGAACCTGAGCAGTCAACAACAGGAACTAGGCAACCAACAACAGGAACTAGGCAGTCAACAACAGGAACTAGGCAACCAACAACAGGAACTAGGCAGTCAACAACAGGAACTAGGCAGTCAACAACAGGAACTAGGCAACCAACAACAGGAACTAGGCTGTCAACAACAGGAACTGAGCAGCCAACAACAGGAACTAGGCAACCAACAACAGGAACTAGGCAGCCAACAACAGGAACTAGGCAACCAACAACAGGAACTAGGCAACCAACAACAGGAACTAGGCAGTCAACAACAGGAACTGGGCAACCAACAACAGGAACTAGGCAGTCAACAACAGGAACTAGGCACCAACAACAGGAACTAGGCTGTCAACAACAGGAACTAGGCAACCAACAACAGGAACTAGGCAGTCAACAACAGGAACTGAGGCCAACAACAGGAACTGGGCAATCCCGATAAACAGGCCCCAAAAAGGTTTTTTGCGAGCGGCCTTGCGCGATCCAGTCTTTAGTGCGGTGCAAACTCCAAAACGTGATGAACTGAACAAAATGTGTTATGAGCTGAAATCGAGGAAATGGAGAATTTCTGCAATCCGCCAGACTCTACACACTCATTAATATTCCGAAGCACCGATGGAGCACGAAAAGTACACACAAAAAACATGCGCAGAGCCGCTAGCCTCTCTTGTTGACAATTAAAAAATCCCAAACATAGTCTTGAGACAGCTGAGTTTGCGGGCTGCCACATCCCAGGGAAAACTTATTCTTCTTCGCTGGAAAAAGTCCTGACGCGAAGGAAAACTGGTGCGCGAGCCTCCTGGGAGTTTGGGAGCGAGCTGCACCCAAAGTGGCCCAGAACCTATCAATCATGCGCTGCCTGTTGAACAATATTGAGAAACTTTTCTCCTTGGAAACTTCTACTAGCTACAGCTTTCGCTTTCCCGGTGGCTTGCAGCTTGCAAGTTGCGCAATTAACTTTTTTTCAAGACAGTCTCAGGGTGCTCCAGAGCTGCTCTCAAAGCGACGCCTGCGAGAAAGGAAGCTTGCAGTTTCTTAGCACTAAATTCACAATTTCTAATCTTCTGGATTTCCGATTTGCAAATATCGGTGTTTTGTCTAAGGCGCACTCACAAGGCTCAAAATACATTTCGGTTCCTCTTAAATGGATTTTGCAAAGATTTGCTTCAATTTGCCCGCTATTTCAATTTTTTCAATAGTAGTTAAAAATGTGAACTAATAAATATTCTCTGTTGCCTACTGATAAATCGATAAATTCAGTAGCATAGTTCGCATTTTAACTGAATATATCGCTCACTATTTTCACCGTAGAATTCAACGAGCCTGGCGACGGTACCGCGGCTACCGGGGTGTCAGCGGCGGCATCGGCGCGAGCAGTCGCTGCTGGCCGATCGATCAGGAGGCGGCCGAGGAGGAGGTGGCCCAGCGAACCCTGGCCACTTCCGGCTACATGACCGCCAGCATCAGCAGCTGCTTCAGCAGCGACATCATGCGCAACTCCAACTCCTTCAGCGACTGGATGCGCGTCTCCGCCTCCAACACCGAGGACAACCTGGGCGGCGCTGCGGCCAGCGACGTTCCAACGGCGGCCTCGGCAACTCCGCTGCGCAGCCGCCGACTGGAACAGCTGAAAGAGGCTGACTCGCTCTCCATCATGTCTGACTGCTCCGAGCTCATGGGCGAGGTCGGCAAGCTGATGAAGGAGCAGCTGGCCAGCCAGGACGCCCTGCTCCGGCCCAAGCTGCATCCCCCAGCGTCGCCACCGACTCCGACGTCGTCGTGGACGCTGCAGCCGACGTCCTCGACGACTTCCTCGCCGCAGCGTCGAGCTCAACAGCCGGCGTCGTCGTTGCGCGGTGACGGCGGCGGCGGTGCCTCTCAGCCGGAAGACCCGCAGGAGGCGGCCGAGGAGGCCAGGCGGGAGGAGCGGAAGGCCAACCTGCTCAGCCTGGCGCAGGAGTTCGCCGAGCTGAAGCGGCGCAACGCCCGCGCCCTGCCGTTCAACCTGCACCGGCTGGGTTGCGCCGGCTCCGAGGATGAGGACGACGAGGATGATGAAGACGGAACCGTGGGCGATGAGGCTGGAGATGCTGAACAAGGTGAAGAAACGACTGGCGAGACCTACAGCCTGGTGCCGGTGCCGCTGACCATGCTGACGGCGCCGGAGGCTCGCGAGCAGCGGCAGCAGCGGCTGGCGGGTCTCTTCGCTGCCGGGCACGGCTCGCTAACTGCCGCGGCAGCTGGAGCTGCTGCCGATGGCGAGTCGGCAGCTGTGCCGCTGAGGAGGGTGAGTTCGGCGGAGAGCAGGCCTGGTGGGGACTGAGGAACTGGGGTTAATACTCATTTTAAAACCAATTTTCTTATGATACTACTGTTGCTTATTCCTACAGTAGTGCAAACTGGGATAAGCGTTTTCAACTATTTTAGGGAGATTTCTGTTTAAAGAAATTTTGCAATCAATAACTTCTCGGCTATTTTTGGTGCACTGAATCGACTATGGAAAGAATATTAATGAAAAATTTTCAACACAATTGGTTCTGAACCGCCTGAGAAGCTTAGTAAATCTTCTCCTTCAAGCCTTACCGACCGTGCTTGAACCCTAAAGTATAGACCCCCCCCATGGGATCCGACTGTCTGAGTCGCTGTTGCATCTTCCAACTTGCGAAAAGAAACTGGGAATATTTTCGTCCGCCCGAAGGACCGACGGAGCTGGAGAAGGAAGAGAAGTTCTGTGCGCTCGTACAGTTGACTGAATTGCTGCAATAGAAGAGGAGGTTTGATCTGTCTCTCCCACTATGGGGCGAGCTGCGATGGCATTCCCTAGAAACTTTTTCTCAGCCCTGGTTCCCGTTGCAGCCGACGGGGCAAAAAAACACTGAGACGGAGAAGGAAGCGACCAAGGGTTGGGAGCGCAGATCCTCGCGCACACAAAATTGCATTGCGATTTTTCGACTGCCGCTGCTTTTTTTGGCCCCTCCAAAAGTTCCAGTGAGCCCGGAACTGTTTATCAATTCATAATCCGCAGCCGCTTCGCTTTCTGCGCTGCTTCTTCTACTTATCTTGTATCCTTTCTGCTTTGCAATATCTGGGAGTGTGAAGCCCAATGTCTGGATTTCTCTCTCCAGAGTTCTCCATTCCGGATTCCAGGCCAAGAACTCCACGTCTTCCGCATTCATTTCTGTTGAATTCTTGTGGAACACTGAGCTACGGATGCCCAATAAGCCCAACAAGTTTCAACCATTTTTTCACTTCCCTAAAAAGTTCCAAGGAACCGACGAAACTTCCTAATCAGCATCGAAGGCTGGCCCAGACGCGGCCGCCATCAAGCGTGCATAAACTTCCCTCTCTCTCTAGGCCGGAACAACCGGCCTTCACCCGCTCCGCTCCCCTCATTCAGTTTCGTTTGCAAACTCGTCTTTCTCCCCAATAATAATCTCGACCCATGATCCCCATGCTCTTTCTCTTCTCCCGCCCGCCGAATCCCCGGCCGGCAAAGCTGCTCCTCCCCTCCCAATCTCCCCGATCGCTGCTACAGACAGAAAAGTAGCAGCAGGACGCGCGGCTTGGCCAGCTTTCCCTCCGACCGGCCGCCCGCCCGCCTGTCCGCTCGCTGCCTGGGCTGCCTGCCATGCAGCTGGACCCGCGCAGAGCAGGCGGCATCAACAGCGGCTACGGGTTCTTGGCCGCCATTGGCGAGCTGTGGCTCGGACCGGCCGACATGCTCGGACTGAGCAGCGTGCGATGGATCTACGCGCCGGAGCAGAGCCAGGTAGGCCAACCAAGCCGCGGCGTTGACAGGTGTCTGCTCAGCGACGACAGCGACTCGAGAACGAGCTCTGATTAAACATTGCTGACGAAAGTTGATTACAAAATCGGCTGTCATTAGGCTGGGCAACTCAAGCCGCATTGAAGAGCCCCCAAAGCGTGCCTACTGGTCATTAGGCTGGGCAACTCAAGCCGCATTGCAGAGCCCCCAAAGCGTGCCTACTGGTCATTAGGCTGGGCAACTCAAGCCGCATTGAAGAGCCCCCAAAGCGTGCCTACTGGTCATTAGGCTGGGCAACTCAAGCCGCATTGAAGAGCCCCCAAAGCGTGCCTACTGGTCATTACGCTGGGCAACTCAAGCCGCATTGAAGAGCCCCCAAAGCGTGCCTACTGGTCATTACGCTGGGCAACTCAAGCCGCATTGAAGAGCCCCCAAAGCGTGCCTACTGGTCATTAGGCTGGGCAACTCAAGCCGCATTGAAGAGCCCCCAAAGCGTGCCTACTGGTCATTAGGCTGGGCAACTCAAGCCGCATTGAAGAGCCCCCAAAGCGTGCCTACTGGTCATTAGGCTGGGCAACTCAAGCCGCATTGAAGAGCCCCCAAAGCGTGCCTACTGGTCATTAGGCTGGGCAACTCAAGCCGCATTGCAGAGCCCCCAAAGCGTGCCTACTGGTCATTAGGCTGGGCAACTCAAGCCGCATTGAAGAGCCCCCAAAGCGTGCCTACTGGTCATTACGCTGGGCAACTCAAGCCGCATTGAAGAGCCCCCAAAGCGTGCCTACTGGTCATTACGCTGGGCAACTCAAGCCGCATTGAAGAGCCCCCAAAGCGTGCCTACTGGTCATTAGGCTGGGCAACTCAAGCCGCATTGAAGAGCCCCCAAAGCGTGCCTACTGGTCATTAGGCTGGGCAACTCAAGCCGCATTGAAGAGCCCCCAAAGCGTGCCTACTGGTCATTAGGCTGGGCAACTCAAGCCGCATTGCAGAGCCCCCAAAGCGTGCCTACTGGTCATTAGGCTGGGCAACTCAAGCCGCATTGAAGAGCCCCCAAAGCGTGCCTACTGTATGCGCGAGTGCGTGACTGCGTACTCGTCCGCGTGCACCCGCATGCTCGGGGGTGGCGGAATGGGCAAAACCCCTTGCTTCTATTCTGGCTGCGGATCGACTGTCGTTTTGAAGTGCGTCGAGGAGTATAATTTAAAGACAAGAGACAAGAATTACAGAGCTCTTGAGGAGAGAAAAATTATGCGAAAATTGCCCGGCTGAGCGAAGGAATTATAAGTTTGCTTGTCGGCCGTTCTCGAAAACAACTTTTTGCGTCTCATATCAAATATTCTTGAAGTAAGGTTAGGATCCGGGGCATAAAAGTATAACAGATATTTGCACAAAAGGGTGCACCCTGGCGCAACACCTTCAGCGACATGGTCACACAACCAGCGATGCGGCAATTCTTTCGACTGCGACGACTTTCCAATCGTCAGTCATGTACACTTTCTGTGCCTCGGGGGTTGGCCCTCATGGGTAGTGTGAATCGTACGATAACGTCCAGCTCGGTACTTCTAACAAGGCTCAGGTCAGTTTCCGCGTATCGAGCGGAATCGAACCCGGGTGTGTTCGATTCCAAGACTTAGACGCCTGCTGTAGCACTTGGCTCTACAAAAAATTCCTGTCACAGCCTCTGACTACTCAGAATGCAAAGTTCCGTCTGTCAGGATCGATTGATCGTCAGTAAAGACGATTTTTATGAGTCGCGATGAAGTAGGATGAAGCACGGACGCTGGAATCGGGCGAGGAACGGGAGCTGGTGTATAAAGATGAAGGAGAGAGGACCGGGAGCGAGCGGCTGTCTTGAACAAAGCTACCATCGTCAAGTTGAAGTGCCATTTGCTATACCCAACTGGCGTGACGGATGGAGCAGCAATTAAGAACTCTTCACTCAGCTTAGGAGAAGTCCTGAGAAGCAGCCGCATCTCACTCTGCCGCTACGAGCTACCAGTCTTCTCCCTCGTCTGCCTTTTCTCTTTAAATCTCTCAACTCAAGTTAATTCAAGCACGAGGGCTCATTTTATTTGCTCTGGAAGTTTGTGTGTTTTTTCAGCAGAATAGAATAGCAGCAAAAGTCTTCCTGAATCCTCACTGAGCTTCAAGGAAAGAAGCAGAGTAACTGAGAATCGGGACCGCCTGGAACACTAATGAGTGAAAAGTCAAGTCAAGCCTAGCTAAGCCAAGCTGGCGTGAAAAAGTAGTCTGCTTGAAGCTCATTTTGGCTCCTCCGTTCCTCTGTTAATTACGCAGCTCTTTCGCTTTTTGCGAAGTAAATTTCATTTGCTTCATCAACGCCTTTTCGTCCTGTGGTAATTTTCAACGATGCAGATCTCCCATCCTAGTTTAATATTGAAATGACGGTACTGCATGAATTCTTGACATAAAATCGACCAAAATTTTCTAACATTTTATTTCAATCGATTCGAAAAAAGTCAGAAAGAGTCTGTTTGGTTCATGTACTTTAACCATGACGCACACAAAAACGATGGCATGAAATTGACAAAAGAGAAGATGATGATCGAGAGCTTAGACCCAAGAAGCTTAATATGGCAGACGCTGTGTACATCAATGTACGCGAAACAAGGGGGCAGGGTGTAAATTGGGGGGTTGGTTTGGAAAGAAGGGCCTAGGGGGACGACAGATTGACTGCTTTATGTACATTCAGTGTACAGTGTGGGAGAGAGGGAGAGAGAAGTCTGTACAATGAATTCAAAAGCATTTAACCCACCCCATAACCCAGACTGCCGGCCTCTCGGAGCGGGAACGCGTGCTGCAGGCACTGAGCATGTCGGTCGAAGATGACGATGTGGACAGCGGCTTGGCTTCAACTTCGGCGGCCGTAGCCGGTTGCTTTGGCAACGGCGTTCCCGGCTGCGTCGGCCTGTCCTCGTCAACGGCCACCACCGCGTCATCATCGGCCACGGCAACCATGGCGGGCTCCGGCCTGGCGCTGGCACCGGCGCAGTCGAACGGCATGGAGATGTGCTTCCGCAACGACGCCGCCTCGGACTCGGACTGCTCGGAGGAGGCCGCCAGCCCGGCCGACGGGCCGGACGGTGTTGAAAATCATGGCGCAGCGATTGACAGAGAGCAGAGCTTCAGGCCGCAGCAAAAACGGCGGCGAGCACAGGTGTCGCAGGTGAAGAAACCATTCGCAGTAGAACTGGGTTGAGTAATCACAAGCATAGGCTTATCCCATAGATTAGTCAAACCTGCTGGAAGAGGAAGCATCGTTAAAACGAGTTTTTTCGTTGCCATGGTAACCTAAATTTTTTAATTATTGTTGAAAAAAATCTGGAAGTTTAACAACAGAACTTGAGGTTAAATAACCACGCTAACAACTCAACTCACTTTGAAATCCCTCATCAGGCTGCTGCTCCCATGCAGCTTTGCTTCATCAGCGATCTCACCAGCGACGAAGAGGACGGCGACTGCGCCACTGCCGACGGAGCCCGCCAAGACGACGCGGCCGACACCGATGATTCAACAGCCGCCAGCGCCAATTCTTCTACGCTGGTCTCCGACTCCGGAATCTGCGATGCCTACAAATCCGAGGTGAGAGATGGAGAACTCGCATCCTTGTGGGATGCTGTCATCATATTTTATTCTTAGAAAGTCTTCCTCGAGTCTTAGAAAGTCTTTTACGATTTTATTAGAAGTTTTATGATCATTAGATAAGCCTCAAAGTCTGAATCCGACAGCTTCAGCCGCTGAACCCATCGGGAGCATCGGACAGTCAAATTACTGGCGTATCTACCGCCGCAGCTACCAGTTGCTGCAGTACCAGCAGCCTGTCCGGTTCTGCATCCGGTTCCGCATCTGCTGTTACCGCTGGCGCCGCCGCTTCGGCCGGCACCTGCTGCTCAGAAGCCAGCGATGGCCTGCTGACTCGGCAGGCGCAACTGCAGGCCGAAGCTCAGCTGGCCCTGGCACAAGTGCGTTCTCTTCTGTCCTTAAAAATCCAAGATTAATTTATGGTGTACCAGACAGCCGGGTCCCATCGTAGAAAGTTCAATTCGCTACTCTTGACTTGCATCTCACTTTCTCTTCACCACCTCACTCCGCACACACACCTCACTCCGCACACCCACCTCACTCCTCACGCCCACCTCATTCCACACGCCCACCTCACTCCGCACACCCACCTCACTCCACACGCCCACCTCACTCTACACACCCACCTCACTCCGCACACCCACCCCACTAAGCTCCAATATGCAACCTAACAAACCAACCAACCGACCTCCAGGCCCGACCAATGGCCCGCATGCAACTGGAGGTGGAACGCCACGAGCAGCGCAGCCGCGCCAGCCGCGATCTCGTTGCCGAGTTGATGGGCGTCAGCCCAGCCGCAGCACGCCGTTTCCACCGGGCCCACCTGCAGCAGCTGAGCCTCGGGGCCCTGCAAGTCATTCACAATGACCTGCTGTGCCGCATTGAGAGTGAGTGTATACACACCTAGTTTCTTCCTCGCAGATTAGCCGGAACTATTCGGGCTACATTGCTATTCAGCGCCATTTTGGACAGCTCATTAGGCCCCTCCCATCGGTAGCTTGCGGCGACTTGTCCCGTCCTGTTTTGGGCTGTAAAACAGCACCTGCACATCAGTTTTAACGAGCGCACCTGCTATTGCTTATTATCATCCGTTATTATTTTGACTATATAGATGGTAGCTTAGGAAAAATATAACGAAAAGCGCCAGCCAGCAATGGCAGTAAAGATCGACTGGGCCATCATAAAGCTTCGCTGATGGGCTGGTGTAGAGTCCTCATTCTGACCATATAAGCGGCCGCTAGCGAGCTGCACTATTTCCTAGAATTCCAGGGGGGGAAGAGGGTCGCGCCGCATCGTCGAGACTGCGGCCCAGAAGATAATGACGTCCGACTTTTAGCAGCTGCTCCTGCATCGCCTCGGCCCGAAAGTTCGTCCCGTCCCGTCCCGTTCGACCTCAGAAGGAATCGGGGTCCCCTGTTTCCCACGCCGTGGAACTGGCATATGGAATTGGCCATGATATTCTGCAGCATGAAGAGATTTGGGAGGCCCAGTAGCTGCGCAAGCGTCCGTGGGCGTTCGGGTAATCACTGCAGAGAAAGTGAAAACGGGAAGCCTCCATCGGCCTTTCCCCCAGTCTGCCAGGATGCAGTAATGCACAAAAGTGTATACAGTTCTATTTGGCGAATATGGGAGCAGTATAGTGGGAACTATAATGGGGGAAAATACGGGTAATTCTTCCGGGCAAGGAAAAATATGTTGGGAAGAAAATGAAGCATTGGCGCTGTCTGTCTGCCCGGCTGCGTGTGTGTTTTCTCTCCATTTTGGCCTTCAACGGGACCCGTGGCGAGCCGTCTTGAATTCCGGGCAGCCCTCGGGCCTCGGGACCAAAACACTCGCCGCCGTCATCCATTATCTGCGCCCGCCTGAAGCCCCGCGAGCCTCTCCAAAGGCGAAGGCGAGGCTTCGCGCGCGCGTCTTTCCGCTGTTCGCTCTCCCCCTTTTCGCCTCTTAGCCTCGAATTTTTGGACCTCCAGCACAGCCTCCAGGCTTAAAGCGTTGCTTTGCTGCATCTGACAGCTCCAGAGGCTGACAGAGAGCCTCTATAGGAGCGACTCTATAGAGATGATCCATTAGTGGCTGGCATTCATTTTCTCAGCGAAAGAAAATTAGGCCAGAATAGGACATCGGTCACATCGCTAGCTTAACCAGACGATGGACGCACAAACAAAGCGAGAGCCTTTATCGCTTTTATCTTTCGGCGATTTTGGCCACTAAGACCTAACAAGCTAATTTAAACAAATCGGTTCACTAAATAAACAAACGCTTCAAACCCGCCTCTCACCCATTCGCGCAGCGCACAACGAGGACCTGGTTAAAAGCCTAATTGAGCGGGACGATCTGCACATGGAGCAGGACTCTATGCTGGTGGAGGTTGAAGATCTCACCAGGTAGGTTTCTGCAACATCCGATTTGTTGTTGGAGGCAGAAGGGCTGTGTCCATTATTGCCCATTCCACCGACTCCCCTGAGCAGGAGGCACACAAGTGTGCGGATACGTACGCAGTCATACGCCCATTGAAAACGATACCGTGACAAAGAATCACTAAAAGGTCGTTGCAAACAGCTGACTAGTGACTCTAGGGACTCTGGATCGACTCTCGGGACTTTTTAACGACCCAAACGCACCTAATGCGACTGTTGCGTCACGAGCACGTCACATGAGTTGTAGAGTCGTAAGAGTCACGAAAGAGTCGTCCAAGAGTCGTCGTGTTGGCGCTTAACTACAGCGACTCTAGCACGCCTCAAATATAACCCTACGGCCCAAGCTCGTCATATCGTCGTGCCAGAGTTACTTGTGTCGCCACAGAGTCATTTCAGAGTCGCAGACAATAGAACGCTTCAAATTGACTCTTGGACGATTCTTTAACGACTTTTTGGCGACTTCTCGGTGAAATCTCGTCTATTTAGAGTCGTCTAGAGTCGCTTCTTTCGTATTTTACCTGAGTTAGCTGCAGCGACTCTGAAACGACTCTGGGGCGACACAATTGACTCTAGGGCGCTTCTTAGCCTGGGTACCGGGACGCACAGGCACACTCACACAAGAGTGTACAGCGGCCTTAACTTTATTTATCGTTAGGCATGTACACTTCACTGGGCCTTGGTAGGTTGGCCCTCAAGGGCGTTAATTGCACGAGCAGAGCCAAGCCGAGATTCCAATTTAGCCCCAAATTAATTTGGCTGCACTTGGAATCGAGCCTGGGCTTGCGCTAGACCACTAGGCTACGGGCCTCCCCTGTAACATCAAATCTCTGAGAAGCTGTTATGCACCTAAATGTAGCTTTTGAGTGCAATGCATTCTCTATTCACTCGTGCGCACTTCCTTTGAAGTTTTTATTTACAATCCAAATGGCTTACGGGGGGGGGCGGCCCCAGGCTGCTTAACATGTAATTCCGGAATTCCAATTCATCCAGTACCACTTCGGAAGTGATCTGCACAGGAAAGAGTTGCAGCCGGGGGTGGGTCCAGAATGACAGCAGGCCATTGTTTTTTTAACTGCTGCGCATTGGGCCGGCTGCAATTTGCCCAATAAAATATCTAATAGGGCTTGATGCAGCTGCGTAGACTGGAAGGCTGCAGATTTCAACTGGCAGTTCAGCGCAAAGGTCGAATGCGTATTTCTCTTTTAATCTGGGGTCAAATCAAACTGAGGTCATCGAACTGAGGGCTTCCATACTGCACCGTTCTTGAATCCAAGCACGCATTGATTCCAGGCGCGCTCAAGAGGTTGCCAATCGACTTCAGGAGGCACCAAAGCAGCAACAGTCGGCGGCGGGTGCCGCAGCATCGGCTGCAAAGTCGACGGCTGCCGCGGCAACCTCTCCGGTGCGCAGAAAGATGTCTTCGTTGACGTCGCGGCTGAAGCCAAACAAGCTGGTGTCGCTGTTCACCGGAGGCGGCGGTAACTGAGCTGAGCACCTGGTTTACTGGCTTCCTTCGCTTCCTTCGTCACACGGTCATCCTTGCCTAGCTTTGCCTCGGATCAGCGCGCCCCGACCAAGGCGCGATCGGATTTGTACAGAAGCTCATGATAAGCGCCGTTCTGCATTTTCTCACCTCGCTTGCTCTTAAGAAACAAAAACATCGATTTAATTGAAGGATCGACTGAGCTTTTATAATGAGATTAATAATATATGCCTGTCATGCGCTTAGCATACTACTTACTATTCGTAGAGTTTTCCCGTATAAAAAAATTGTTCGTTTCCTCATTGCAGCCGAGCTAGTTTCGCCCTCCCTTCTCCTTTGTTGCTAGAAAAATTTGGCACAAGCCAGTAATAAATTATCCTACCCAACATAATAATGTATTAATCCGCTTTCACCGCCTAAACAGTATTTACCGTAATTTCTGCTTGAGACTTGTAGCTTTACTTACATAAGCTTGACGCATTTTTATTGCGCTTAAAAACGCATACTCACTGGCGAAACCCCGACATGAAAGTTGAAGCTATAAAAGTAAATTGCAACCCCCGGACTACCAGAACCTCACGAGTCTAAAACTTGTTCTGAGTTTAACATCAGGTACTTCGTTATTAACTATATAGCACTGAGCCAAAAGTACTCCAGGCCACCAGGTTGTTCACGCGGGCAAACAGTAATATGAAATTAGCAATCAGCTCTGGGTGAAACAGTAAACTCACAGATTAAACAAAATATCGGCCATTTACTGTTTATTTTAGATTTCCAATAGCTAAAGGGCAAGGAGAGCACTTCAAACACTGTATCCGATTCGTCTATTGCCGATTCCCTATTAGGCCCCTTGTAAAATCGTTATCGAAATCCCCACGAAATCCTAGTGAGGAAATGGGACAAGCACGCAGGCGCAGATTAATCAATGCTTGTTGCCATGGCGATCGAAAGTTGACTACAGCCTCGAAGCGTCCCCCGCAGCGGGACAAGAACAGCATGTTTGCTCACGAGCTGCGGAGATCGGCACAGGGCCCGGGCAGAATTATTCAAAATAGGAGGCACGCGGTTAGAGAGCGCCCACTCAGCGAATCCTCCAACAACGCTGTTCCATAGGGATAGGAAGACTGAATCAGCAATTGCTCCGTGAGCACTTCTGTCATATATTAGGTATAGTTGGTATAGTTATTCTTCAGGAGACAGACTGCAGCTCGTCTTCTGACGCAGCAGCTAAAAAGTTCAAGATATAGCCGTCAATCATTTATGCTTTCTAACACACGAAGCATGGAATCGGCAGAAGCGGCGCTGGCTGCTCTGGTCGATGACGACCCTGACGCCTTCATGCGAGCTTTGAAGCCGGACCTGTCGGGAAGGCTCGCCCAGCCTCTGGTCGACGTGACCGAAAGCCACGAGATCCGGTGTCGCTTGCCGAGAAGTCGCCGAAAGTGGGGCTTCGTCAGTCTGCAGTTCGGATACGCGATCCACCTGGCGATTCTGCTGCAGTCCGTGCGAGTGTTCGAGGCTCTGTTGGAAGACAGCTCCGAGCACGCGGCTCAGCTCGAGCTCGACGGCAGCACCGTTGTGCACAGTCTGGCTCGCTGCCAGATGTACGCGCCGAGGTTCAAGCGAGCCAAGCGTCTGGAGACGGCGCTCCTCTCGACGCTGAGTAGAGAGCCTCGTCTGCTAGACAGGCTGGTCACCCAGGAGGACTCGAGCGGTCTCCGACCTCTGGAGGCGTGCGTGAAGTTCGCTGCATTCCGACTGGCCCGCAAGATGTTGCACCTGCCGAACTACCTGTTGAAATCGGAGACTCGATCCGGCGGCTGGGCCGTCCGTCTCTACGACCTCACCGACTACGACCTGTGTCACGGGAGCCGGTGCAACTCGAGTCCTCTGCACCTGCTCACCTATGTAGCGTCGAGTCAGGTCGAGTCGCTCAAGAAGTCCAAGCTGATGGAGGACCCTCTCATCCGACAGTGGCTTCGGTTGACGTACCGTCAGACTCGAGCGATCACATTTCTGAGGCTGCTGGTGATGAGCGTTCCAACATCGGTATTTCTTCTTACAGCCGTGAACGAATCAATCATGCTGACGGTGGCCTGTTTTGGCAACCTCATTCACTGCAACCGAGCAACATTTTCTGCTGCAAAATCATCAGGATACAATGCCAGCGTTTTGAGCAATTTAACCATTTATTTTACGTTTTTTAATCAGCAAAAAATAAAGTCAAAAAGCTGTGCAGAATTTCTTCAATCCATCGACATAAACTTTCTGGTGATTAGTCTCGTGACTGCCTTCATGTGCGTCACTGCGGCTCTGAAGACTGGATTCTCTGCGCTTGAACACGAAAATAAGAAAAAAATATTGACTGCGGACAACTGGTCGCTGCTTGACAGATTTGTTCGACGGGCCATCTTTGATTTTTATCACTTTGTTGCAATCGCGAGTGGCATCTGCTTTCTAGTTGTCGCGACGTTCCTGAGGTCCGATAATTTCTATGAAAATTTGTATCCAAGCGACCAGAGCAACGGTAGAGCTGTGGAGCAACTGTTCATTGGGTCCAACACTCTCTTCATCGCGTTCACGCTGCTGCACTTTGCGCAGTACATGGAGATCGTGACGAAGTCGGTCGGGAAGCTCTTCTTCACCTTCCACTGCATGCTGTCCAGCTTCCTGGCCGCGCTGCCGCTGCTGTTCTACTGGATCATTCTCTTCAGCCTGGACTTCTTCATCTTGGTTGACTCGCCCGACTTCGAGACCGGCCTGTTGTCGCTCTACTCGTCGGTCAAGGTCATCCTCAATATGATCACCTTCAGCTTGGACAGCGTGATGGTTCTCATCATCCACGTGCTGTTCTTCGTGTTTGTGGGCCTCAACCTGCTGAACTTTCTCATCGCGTTCGTCACGGAGACGTTCCAGCGGTGCATCAGCGACTTCGATGTGGCCTTCGACCTGCTGCGACTTCTGACAGCGTTGAAGACGTTTCGGTACTTCGGGTTCGTGTTTCGGTGCAAGCACTGGCTCGAGGTGAGGTCTCACGGCAGCTGTAGACGGCGGGTTATCGTTGAGGTTGTTCAACCGGTGTTCAAGAGGCTGTACTCGAAAAGTGAATTCAAGCGGAAGCAGCAAAATTTTAGATCCTGTAGTCGAGAAATGGAATCTTTGCCGGATATTTAATGCATTCTTTTAGAGATTTTCGACGACTTTCTGAACGTTGTGCCCGTGCGCTTGCCCTGCCAAAGTGCACTCTGCTCCGTATTTGTTTTTGGTGTGATAGGCTCGGCGGTGTAAGCCGCTTAGCCCTTTGGGTTGTCTGCGCGCTGGTTGGCTGGGCCGCCCTTTTGGCCTCCTCCCGGGCTGGCCTCCCCCAGCTGCGCCGTGATTGGCCGGTGGGTGGCTGGGCCGGGGGTGGGGCGGGGGTGGGGCGGGGGGGAGCCCCCGGTCCGGGAGGGTCGTGGCATTTTAAGGCGCGGCCGGGGCGGGTGGCTGTCGGCCCGTGGTTGTTTTGGTTTGCCGCACTCTACAACGCAGGCCCAGAGCGCCGATTACAGCGTCTTTAGACCGTCCTTCCCCTAACACATACGCAATAAACGTTTACCATCGGGTCCGCCAGCCGCGAGCAGACCTCAGCTACGATTTATTGACCGCACGCGCAAGGGCGAGCTATCCGCGAAGTAAGTCACTGCCTTGTCTCTTCATTTCGGGAGCTGTAGCAGGGACAGTCCGTGTGACCTGACGCCGACTCAGAGGGGACTAGGCCAGGTAGTCAGCTACGGGCCACCCTGTACTGTAAGCCCGCTGTACATAGACGCCAGCTTGTGCGCCCTGACGCCCTGCTAAAGGTGATCGACATCACAGCGTCCCTACGCGTGTGCCGGCCACTTGGGTGCGTCCTGACGCCCCAGACCTAGGGTCCCGTGCGGACACTCGCGTCCCGACGCAGGCCAGCACGGGCCCGCGTACTCTGACCCTCGTAGGTGCACCATTCCTGAGAGTCGCGAGTACAACATGAACCTTAGAGCGCAAAACAATATTGCAGTTTCATATTTATGCGTCATTCGTTTTGCACTATTTTCCTTTGCAAAAGTCCCATCCCATATCTCTTTCAAATGTGTTTTCTTAAAGTTTTTCTGGAAACCTTTTAAATCTTGGATTAACTTCTCTGCTGCTTTGAAGTGGCCCTTATTGTACTACGTGTAATTCCTTTACAATCGGTAAATTATTGTACAAGCGTCGTAATCTACTATAAAAATTCTAAGCGCGATTCTGTGATAAGCATCCAAGAGTCGCTAGGAGCAAGTGCTAATTTCGTCATTTAGTATTTCGGGACAACCTTTAATTGATTGCTATAAACTGCCAATAAATATTGAACGTCCCGGCCTTTTATCTAACCTTCATTTGTAACCTTCCAAATTGGTCGGTACGTACGCTCGTAGCAATAGTTGCTGAACACTCGCCTTCCAGGGTAATATAACTTATAATGAAGCTGGTTTCACTCACGGGTGAAAACTACTCGTAGTACTCAACAGAAACTTACGATTAAATAGTTGAATATACGAGCGTATGTTGGCTCAAAGTACGTTTTATTCGTGAATGCAAAATATTCAAGCAGTGTACTCGTAGATGTACGGACTGAGACGGGAGAAAACCGAGGTAAACGACACAGCATTCTGCGCAATGACTAAGCAGTATGGAGAAATATTAGGAAAGCTGAATCGCCTGCCTCTAATCAAGTTAATCCAGCTAAACATCGCGAATCAAGCTTCCAAACAAAGGATTTTGCCACGAAGGTATTCGCTGGTTTAGACGATTAGGACATTATTGCCTTTTAAAAGCCGGTTGAACAACTTCAACGACCACCCGACGTCTGCAGATGCCATGAGATCTCACTTCTAGCCAGTGATTGCACCGGGGTACAAACTTAAAGTACCGAAACGTCTTCAGCGCTGCCAGAAGCCGCAGCAGGTCGAACGCCACGTCGAAATCGCTGATGCACCGCTGGAACGTCTCTGTGACAGACGCTATGAGAAAGTTCAACAGGTTGATGCTGACAAACATAAAGAATGCGAAATGAATAATGAGAACGATGGAACTGTCTAGGTTGAAGTTGATCATGTTCAGTATGACTCTCACGGATGAATACAAAGATAGAGAACCAGTGCTAAAGTCTTGCGTGTCAACCAGGATGAAGAAAATCAAACTAAACAAAATTATCCAAAAGTAAAGCAGAGGCATGGAAGCCAGGAAACTTGTCATCATGCTGTGAAATATGAAAAACAGTTTCCCAATGCCTCTTGATACAATCTCCAAATACTGGGAATACTGCAAGAGAACGGATGCGATAAATAAAGCATTCGAGCCGAGAAACAGCTGCTCGGTGACCCAGCCAGACCGCTGGTTGATGGGGAGCAGTGTCCGGTACCACCCTGAGTAGTTCGCCCAAAAGTTGGTGAACAGAACAACTAGGAAGCAGGAGCTGCTGCAATAGTTACTGCCAGGTAAACGTCGAACATGGTTCTACGGACGAATCGTGGTGGGTCGCCAGTTGTCGGCTGTGAGAAGCTTCATCCGCTGACTCCGCTCCAGGAGCCACAGAACAATCTTCACGCAGGCTACGATGACTTTGAAGACCAGAACCGCAAAAATCACACAGGTGTTTACAAATATTGCCTCGCCGATTCTTGAGCACTTAGTCTGCTTAACTGTCTGATCATTAAACACTTTCCAAAAGAGGGTTGAGTTCAACAACACGGTCTCATTGAAGCCTAGCTTCTCTGCGGCTGTGAAGGTGGCTTGATTACAGTGAATCAGCAAACCAAAACTTGATACAAGTAGCATTACATATTGGCTAAACACCGTCAACAAAAATGCTGCTGGTGGTATGCCCATCACCAACAGCCTTAGAAATGTGATCGCTCGAGTCTGACGGTACGTCAACCGAAGCCACTGTCGGATGAGAGGGTCCTCCATCAGCTTGGACTTCTTGAGTGACTCGACCTGACTCGACGCTACATAGGTGAGCAGGTGCAGAGGACTCGAGTTGCACCGGCTCCCGTGACACAGGTCGTAGTCGGAGAGGTCGTAGAGACGGACGGCCCAGCCGCCGGATCGAGTCTCCGATTTCAACAGGTAGTTCGGCAGGTGCAACATCTTGCGGGCCAGTCGGAATGCAGCGAACTTCACGCACGCCTCCAGAGGTCGGAGACCGCTCGAGTCCTCCTGAGTGACCAGCCTGTCTAGCAGACGAGGCTCTCTACTCAGCGTCGAGAGGAGCGCCGTCTCCAGACGCTTGGCTCGCTTGAACCTCGGCGCGTACATCTGGCAGCGAGCCAGACTGTGTACAACGGTGCTGCCGTCGAGCTCGAGCTGAGCCGCGTGCTCGGAGCTGTCTTCCAACAGAGCCTCGAACACTCGCACGGACTGCAGCAGAATCGCCAGGTGGATCGCGTATCCGAACTGCAGACTGACGAAGCCCACTTTCGGCGACTTCTCGGCAAGCGACACCGGATCTCGTGGCTTTCGGTCACGTCGACCAGAGGCTGGGCGAGCCTTCCCGACAGGTCCGGCTTCAAAGCTCGCATGAAGGCGTCAGGGTCGTCATCGACCAGAGCAGCCAGCGCCGCTTCTGCCGATTCCATGCTTTGTTTCCGTTCCCGAATCATGTTTGCACTTTTTGGTGCCTTCTGCTGCGTTTCGATTTGCTTTAAAATTTCTCGCATACCGAAGTCAGCCAGAAGTGTTTTATCTGCGTCCACTATATTTGCCTTTCCACTTTGAAACAGTGTAAGAGAATAAGAGTCATGGTCTATGAGAACCGCTCCCTGGCCTTCAGCCCGTCTGTCAGTAGCCCAGCTGACTTCCCAAACGGCTCTGAATGCAGTGCTCCCCTGAATTCCTGGGCAACCCCTGGGCGTTGTCTTCCTATTTAGACTTGAGTTTAGCAGCTGTCCTCTCAGGCGCTCCAGTTGAACGGGTCCGATATTCAGTTTTAAACTCGTATTAGTCTCGAGCTATTGAATGAGTTCGTTTTCAAATTTAAAGTAGAATTTACCACTAACACACATCGGCTTCGTCGAAAGTTACTAGGATCTGGAGACAGAAATACAATATGCTTTATCACTCAATCGAAAGTGTTGTATTGATGGTTGTCTCGGGGTGGTTTGGTAGGTCTTCAGAATCCCATCGCTGCCACCAATGTTGTACCTGTGCTACCTACTCGGACAGCGCCAGCACAGTTAAATTGACTTTTCGTCCTTTTGATCGGGAGTCTTCAATCGTAGCGTAGCTAGTGCTGCCACCAGTTCCTTCAGGTCTCGGCTTTCGATGAGGTGGGCTTCCCGTCGGAACAAAATAAACAAGTAAACGAACTCAGCACCGCGTGCAGATTTGAAGATTAACGAACAAGGCGTCTGGTCAGCAGATCCAGCTGGGCCCAGTGGGTGGTTGGGAAGGCGATGTAGGCCTCCTTTAGACTTGGGCGTCTATGTTTAGTCAGGCGTATTACAGACGGAAACATGGTAGCAGAAGAACTGAAACTGAAAGTGAAATCCTTGACGGAAACAAGGGTGAGGGGGGCCCGTACATATATGCTGGGAATCCCCATTGCACCATTGTGCGCCAGATAGCGTGACTCAGTATCTATTTTTAGAACTGACGTCACCTCCCGCCTTTGAGAAGGCCGGGGTCGTGGTCCCCGTAAACACAGGCCAGCGAGTGTAGTAAACATGTTTACTCCAGGACTCCAGGACTTTTGGACTCCAGGAAAACACGGCTTTTCATGTGACTTGCTCAAATGACAGAGGAAAACAGGACCACCAATAGTGACCTCAAGACTGGAGTAAAAGGAAGAGCAGACCACAGCACAGATGTCCATGGCTGCAAACACGGCTTGGAGATTGGAGCTCGTAGACAAGTTTTCGTCGGTTTTTAAAACAGTCAAGAAATTTGTTGCTAGACTTGAGCTATTGCCAGTTCCCTTGATTGAATCTTGATTATCGAGATTTAAACTTAAATTTGCATGCTAAAAAGCTCAAATACGGAGATGCCTTTCTGGAACCGGATCGTTACTCAATTCAACGGCTAAAAAATTCAACCATAGTTTTTAATATCATATACGTGCAAATTTTTGCTGGAGAGCCGTTGCTTTTCAGACTGGCTCCCAAAAAGTTCCACTGCAATAGAGACTCAGGCTATGCAGAAATGAGTTACATAGCACTATTGGGCTACTTTCTTCGTCAAATCAATTCATTTGATAATGTTGTTTGCTCTGCGCCCTCGAGACCATACCAAGGACAACTAAGACCATACTTGCCTGACTGTATCGCCAGAACTGACTCTAGTTCAGTGGCCTTTGTTTGTTCAGGCTGGTCAAATGTTTTGGAGAAAAATGTACACTTGTGACCAGCGATTCCCTGTATATTGATTTGCTGGCAGCTATACTTTGCAAAGCTCATAAAAGCAGCGCACCAGAAAACTAACAGAGATCGGACTGATTCTGCGGCAAACTGTTCAGCTGCACAAAGTAATGGGCGAAGGGATCCCGGCTACTAACGACTTTATCAGAGTTCGCTCCAGCAACAGAATTTCACTTCTTGCAGGTAATCGGGTGCTGCCGAGTCAGAACGATACAAACTTGAAAGAGTTGTTCAACATGGAATCAGCAGAGGCGGCGCTGGCTGCTCTGGTCGATGACGACCCTGACGCCTTCATGCGAGCTTTGAAGCCGGACCTGTCGGGAAGGCTCGCCCAGCCTCTGGTCGACGTGACCGAAAGCCACGAGATCCGGTGTCGCTTGCCGAGAAGTCGCCGAAAGTGGGGCTTCGTCAGTCTGCAGTTCGGATACGCGATCCACCTGGCGATTCTGCTGCAGTCCGTGCGAGTGTTCGAGGCTCTGTTGGAAGACAGCTCCGAGCACGCGGCTCAGCTCGAGCTCGACGGCAGCACCGTTGTACACAGTCTGGCTCGCTGCCAGATGTACGCGCCGAGGTTCAAGCGAGCCAAGCGTCTGGAGACGGCGCTCCTCTCGACGCTGAGTAGAGAGCCTCGTCTGCTAGACAGGCTGGTCACTCAGGAGGACTCGAGCGGTCTCCGACCTCTGGAGGCGTGCGTGAAGTTCGCTGCATTCCGACTGGCCCGCAAGATGTTGCACCTGCCGAACTACCTGTTGAAATCGGAGACTCGATCCGGCGGCTGGGCCGTCCGTCTCTACGACCTCACCGACTACGACCTGTGTCACGGGAGCCGGTGCAACTCGAGTCCTCTGCACCTGCTCACCTATGTAGCGTCGAGTCAGGTCGAGTCACTCAAGAAGTCCAAGCTGATGGAGGACCCTCTCATCCGACAGTGGCTTCGGTTGACGTACCGTCAGACTCGAGCGATCACATTTCTGAGGCTGCTGGTGATGAGCGTTCCAACATCGGTATTTCTTCTCACAGCTGTGAACGAATCAATCATGCTGACGGTGGCCTGTTTTGGCAACCTCATTCACTGCAACCGAGCAACCTTTGCCGCCGCTTTTCGGGCAGGCTACAACACATCGTCTCTTTCCAACACGACGCTGTACCATGAGATTTTTAACAGCCAGTCGGTAAAGAATTATAGTTGCGGTGAATTATTTGACTCGATGCTTTTGAGCTATTTAATGATAACATTTGTCTCCGTGTTTCATATGGTCATTATGCTCATCAAGTTGGTGCTCTATTTTGTTGAGTGCCAGCGAAAGATAAGGACTGTGGCGCCCATCGACAGCTCAACTGGGCGCTTTGTGCGCCGCTCGACTTTTGATTTCTATCAGGCGGTGGCTTTCGTAAGCGGCATCAGCTTTTTTATATTCGCTTCAGCACTGCAACTAAAAAATTTTTATGAATACTTTGAGCCAAGAGGTGTAATGGAACAGCTTTTAATTGGGTCCAACACTCTCTTCATCGCGTTCACGCTGCTGCACTTTGCGCAGTACATGGAGATCGTGACGAAGTCGGTCGGGAAGCTCTTCTTCACCTTCCACTGCATGCTGTCCAGCTTCCTGGCCGCGCTGCCGCTGCTGTTCTACTGGATCATTCTCTTCAGCCTGGACTTCTTCATCTTGGTCGACTCGCCCGACTTCGAGACCGGCCTGTTGTCGCTCTACTCGTCGGTCAAGGTCATCCTCAACATGATCACCTTCAGCTTGGACAGCGTGATGGTTCTCATCATCCACGTGCTGTTCTTCGTGTTTGTGGGCCTCAACCTGCTGAACTTTCTCATCGCGTTCGTCACAGAGACGTTCCAGCGGTGCATCAGCGACTTCGATGTGGCCTTCGACCTGCTGCGACTTCTGACAGCATTGAAGACGTTTCGGTACTTCGGGTTCGTGTTTCGGTGCAAGCACTGGCTCGAGGTGAGGTCTCACGGCAGCTGTAGACGTCGAGTGGTCGTCGAGGTTACTCATCCGGTTTTCAAGAAGTTTTAAATGGTTAAAAGCATGCGGATAGATCTGCCGTAAAAATATTTGACAGGTTTTTTTTGCAAATAAAAGGTTTACGTATCGATTTAAAGGTCCCCTTGAAATTCTATACCGTTATGTGCATCTAAAAAACGTTGTGATACTTTGTGAACCTCGTCACACCTCAATCAAAGAAGTCCAAATTCCGTGTCATAATGCAGCTTATATTTCGTCGTTAATTACATATCAGTCGTGTAATTTGATGGCTGATGGCTTAAAAATAATTGGATGCTGTGTGAACGAGTATTTACAATCAATGGACTTTTTTTTCTTTTACTACTCGACAAAGGATTAAAAGATGTTTATTAACTAATTTGAAGAGACTAATAAGTCTCGGAACGTTCTTCAATGTCATGTCAAAAAATCCATGTGAAAATGGACGTGTACGCAATTGCGCAATGCACGACCACCATGACTTGTTTTCCTAAGTAAAAAGTCAATTAGCTCGTCGCTGATGTCACACAAAGTGTGTACATTTCCTATTCTGATTTGTAGGACTGTCAGACTTATTGTATTTGAAGAGCCTGCCATGGAGCTGCATCACTAGTACAAGGACAACTGAAGTTACGTTATATATAGGACGCGACACTCAGCTTTCGTGGAAATTTTTTTGGAGGCCCGTAAGCCGTATAAAGTTCTACGTACATAAGCCTAGGATTCGACCGCTACAAATAGAGCACAGGACTGTGTGTGTTGTTATAAACCATTCAGGTTTTCATTTCTTACTAAACTTGATAAGCTGACTTCACCTACTAATTAAAATAATTATATCACGTTCCTTTAATGGCCAATGACATTATGCATTTTTTTGTTTGGATTTGTGAAATACTGGTTTTCTTGTTTTCTTTTTTGCTGACAAACATGGTTTCTTTATATTACAATTGTCAACAAGAGACCAAGAGACCAAGACAACAAAGCAAAAATTTTATACTTATTATAGCTGTAGGTTGCTTACTTACATTTTAACGAAGAACAAAATTCTGGACCTAACACCGAAAGAATTAGCTTTCTACGTGCAACTAGTCGCGAATTACATATTTGTGAAGACCATGCCTCCAATAAAAATTACACGATACGCGAGTGTTGCGTCCTACTACTTAAGTTGTCCTTGCACGGGATAGCGACGTTTGCCTGCGGGACGTTTGCCAGCCGACGTTTGCCTGCGGGAAGTTTGCCAGTCGACGTTTGCCAGCCGACGTTTGCCAGCCGACGTTTGCCTGCGGGACGTTTGCCAGCCGACGTTTGCCTGCGGGACGTTTGCCTGCGGGACGTTTGCCAGCCGACGTTAGCCAGCCGACATTTGCCAGCCGACGTTTGCCAGCCGATGTTTGCCAGCCGACGTTTACCAGCCGAAGTTTGCCTGCGGGACGTTTGCCTGCAGGACGTTTGCCTGCAGGACGTTTGCCTGCAGGACGTTTGCCAGCCGACGTTTGCCAGCCGACGTTTGCCTGCGGGACGTTTGCCTGCAGGACGTTTGCCTGCAGGACGTTTGCCAGCCGACGTTTGCCAGCCGACGTTTGCCAGCCGACGTTTGCCTGCGGGACGTTTGCCTGCAGGACGTTTGCCTGCAGGACGTTTGCCTGCAGGACGTTTGCCAGCCGACATTTGCCAGCCAACTGCTATATATTTAGCTATATATATTTATGCTATATTTAGCAGTTGTAACATTATAAAAACTAAATATATACTCGTAAAAAGTTTCGTGTATGCCCCACCATTTTCAGCTGAGTGGCGAAATAATATTTTATTGATTGCGAATAAAAATAAAACACCAACATTAGGAGTTTTGAGTAGTGCGTAATAATTTGAAAATTTGAATTCGGTGTTTGTGTTTGTGTTCGGTGTCTGGTTCTGTTCCCAGAACCAGAACCAATTTGTGAAGTATAACTTTTTGTCTCCATAACTAGAGGGAGATACATGCTATAAAGTTTTTATTATTGAATGACAATCGCCAAGAAGAAAGTGAAAAATAGTGCTAAGTGAGGTTGTTAAGGCAGTCAAACATTCAACAGAATTAAATAGGCCCTAGTTATACTACTGTTTTTCTTGGAAGATCCGAACCAATTCTAATTCTGGAATTGGTAATAGGCCTATGAAAAGCCTCTATGATCCGGCCTGAAGCCTCTTCACATTACCAATTCCAGAACCAGAATCGGTTCGCATCTTCTAGAAAAACAGCTGTATAGGTCTAAATTTTTAACCCTGGTGTAGGCCTAAGCCTAATGAATCATGAATTATGTCAATTTTAACTTTTTTGCATGTCATGGCTAAGCCTACATATATGTAGATTGTAGAACAATGTCACTGACTTTATTGTCAGTGACGCTTTGGTTCTGCTAGTTCTGCTAGTTTTGGTTACATCAGTTGCTTTGGTACATACATGCATGTTACTAAAACCTACCTAAAATATCAATAAGACGAAGAGCGTTCTAAGTTCTAAGTAGTTTGTTACGAGCGTAGTAACCTGTATATTTAATAGCAGTTAGTAGGCAGCAAAGTGGAATTATTAGTGCTATGTCCACAGTTTTCAAATGCAAGTTGTAAGCCTAGAGAGGGCATACTTCTTTAACCAATTGCCGCCTGCGACTGTCCGGCTGGCAAACGTCCCGCAGGCAAATGTCGGCTGGCAAACGTCGGCTGGCAAACGTCCCGCTGGCAAACGTCGGCTGGCAAACGTCCCGCTGGCAAACGTCGGCTGGCAAACGTCCCGCTGGCAAACGTCGGCTGGCAAACTTCCCGCAGGCAAACGTCCCGCAGGCAAACGTCGACAGGCAAACGTCCCGCAGGCAAACGTCGGCTGGCAAACGTCCCGCTGGCAAACGTCGGCTGGCAAACGTCCCGCAGGCAAACGTCGGCTGGCAAACGTCCCGCTGGCCAACGTCGGCTGGCAAACGTCGGCTGGCAAACGTCCCGCTGGCCAACGTCGGCTGGCAAACGTCGGCTGGCAAACGTCGGCTGGCAAACGTCCCGCAGGCAAACGTCGGCTGGTAAACGTCCGGCAGGCAAACATCGTAGACCCCTTGCACTCGTATTGAAAAGACTTGTTTGCACCTGGATCGAGCCGAGTGCAGATCCAACATTGCAAAGGCGATTTAAGCGAGTTAAACGCAATGGGTTGCGTCTGTTCCTGTTTGAGAAGTCGAGCAGCAAAGTTGATACGAGCTACGGATGCTTTTTTTAGCGAAGAAACCAGACAGCAAGCTGGGAACAGCAGCGTCATCCACTGCTGAGGGCATTCAGAAGATTACTAAACTCAAGCCTGGGAGAAGTCATCGCAGAAATCATTGAAAGCCCCGACGATTCGTACTCGGTGTCAGGACAGTCTCGTGACAGAGCCTACGAAGATGCCAAGTATAATCGAGATGCAAAGCCGACACAACTGTTGAAATTTTAAGGTGCCCGTTTGAAAAAGTGTGTCAAAACACAATGTATGCCCAGTCTAAACTGGTTTATATTTTTTTCACTGACTAGATGGTGCTAATAGATCTCCTTCACGCCGAAGCATGAAAAAATCCGCTTCTGCTGTCTTTGTCAGCAGGGCTGGCCATAGACTATCGCTGCCACTCTGACACTGCTATGCAAAGCCATTGTCGGCTGATTTTCCATGCAAGAATGGCATTCTTGCACTCTTTTGCGTGCAGGAATGGATGTCTATGGTAAAATCTCACTGAAAAAGCATTAGGCGCAGAAATGCATTCCTGCACGGTTTTGTGCATTCCTGCACGATGAATCATCCGACAATGGAATTCCTTCACGTTCACTCGTGCGTGAAGGACATCGTGCACTCGTGCGCTAGCGCGCACTCGCTTGGTCAGAATAAACTTCAGGGATTGCCGTCAGGACTTCAAGCTGGTGGGTATAATTCTCGACAGGAAAAGCTCTGTACAACTCAGACTGACTCATTTATAAATTACAAAAATATATCAGCTACCAGCGGCTAAGGCTTTTAGTCACAGCGAGCTTGAGATAGACAAATACTGCGGTTATCTATAGTAGTGCCATCAAGAAGTCTCTGGCCGCGAGAGTTTCACTAGGATTATAAGATGCGTAGTCTTTATCAGAACTTCAGTAGCATATGTCAGAATGCGAGCCACCAGCTGGATATCCGTGAGCCCCACAGTGAGCCTCATGGGTGTTCTAAACCTGTGAAAAGTCTCGTCCAGCTGGTGGCTGTTTTCAATGCTCGTTAATCGGTAAAATGTCATATCATTTTGTTTTAATCACCAGATATCATTTTTACGGAGCGGAAACTCGCTTTTCAAATCAAAAGACCTTTTTATATACTGTATTGAATAATTGGCCAGCCTTTAAAACGCAGTTTATTTATCTTCATATCACGGTTTTCAATGAAGCCAACACTCTTGTTGCGTAACAGCTGAAAATCTAAATGGTGATTTAGCCACCTGCTATTACTGATGTTGTTATTTAGATAACTTAATCTTCGCACAGCGGGGTAAAACGACTTTATTCATAGCAAAAGAATCTCGAAAATTATATAGATAAGATGATGAAATGAAAACAATAAAAATCTTACAACAGTTCATGCTTTCGGATGCAGTGATCGATGAAAAATGGCAGAAGACTAAATCCGGCGATAGAAAAAAATAGCAAACTTTTGTAACTTGACGCAGCTATCAAAAATATAAATATTTACGGATTTTTATGACTACCTTGCTTAAATGAAGCATATGCTTCTGAGATTCTAAGAGCTCTTGTTTACAAAGTATGCTAAGACCTTTATGACTGGTATTGTCACCATCCCCCCTTATCCTCATCATCAAACTCTCAAATTATTTTCTTGCTTTATCAGAATCAAGATATATGCTAAAAACATTTTCGGTTTTCACTAGCCAGTCTACTAGTAATAGTAGCAAAATAAGAGTTTTTATTCTACAAAAGCATAATTAACTATGATCTGCATAGGAAACTGTAAGCTACAGGTCGGTGGACACAACCCGCCGGCGACGATAAAACGGCGGCTGCCGCTGCTTTGCTCGTGGCGCATCGCCCACGACTTCGCCGACTGAACTTGCTGGTTCCTCAGGCGCAACGGCGACGGCGAGAGGCACCCATTCGAGTTCCGGCTCGCGGTCGGGCGCCAGGCGGCACGCAAACGCCCGCCCGGTGGCCCTGTCGGTGGGGTAGACCACGGCTGGCAGGAACGGCGCCCCGGTCTCCGCGTAGGCGACGAGCCGCTCTCGTAGCTGCGGAAACTGGCGGCGAAGGCTGACGCCGCGCTCGCGCAGCAATCGCTCCACCCGCGACAGGTAGGCCCAGCGGCGCCGGCGGTCCGCGTCTGCGTCCTCCTCGGTTGTATCCGCGTCTGGTTTTGTCCTCGCCGACAGACGGAGTTTCGCCCACTTGACGCCGGTGCCAACGACAACGCAGACAACAAAGGCGGCGTCCGGATTGCAGGATTTGCTCGCGTCGGCCAGGTCGCCGGAGAGAGTTGACAGGTCGAGCAGCGCCGGAGGGCGCATCAGCCCTTCTTTGCCATCGGTTGTTACGAATCGGGCAGCCGCGGCTGAATCGCGAAGTGCCAACAGGAGACATCCGCGCCAACCGAAGCTCCGAGAGGAGGCGCGGGCCAGACGCGAGAGTAGCACCACTGCAGGTGAAGTGTCGGCAAGAAGGCAGCCAGCGATGACCCTCTTGCAGGCGTCCACTCTTCGATTCCAGCAGCAGGAGCGGCCATGTGCTCTAGCATGATCGGAGCGGCATTTTTGGCTGCAGTAAAATGTGCGGCACTCTCGACAGGAATGGAAGCCGTTAGCAAGACGTCTGTCAAGGTCACAGCGACGAGCGCAAGACGGGTTGGCGCACTCCAATAAGTAGTGCTGACCTTCTCGTATCACGCCATGGCAGGCCTCGGCCAGACTTCTCTGAGGCTGCTGCAACTTCCGCTCTCTAGTTCCGCTGAGGGCCACGAGGACACGAGAAAGTTTGCTGGAGGCCTCATAGTCACCCAGCACCTGCAAGACGTCATCGTAGGCTAGCGAAGGAGACTCCGGACGACGATCGGCACGGTCAGGCCCCCGCTGTTGACACGAAAGTAGCGTAGCACTTCGTCATTGACGGCCAGCAGCTCCTCTTGACGTGCGGTTGTTGGTCGACCTTCGGCGGCATCGTTCTGCCACTCGGCAAGTCTGCTGCGTTGACGCTCGATCTGAGCCTCAGCAAGCTTCAACAGCTTCGGTGCCGTCATCAGATCGTTCTCGGTCGATGGTCCCGTCGGGTCTACCTGGCACGCTAGAAGCCCCGGCAGCAGCTCGGCATCCGAGTGTTGCGTCACTGGTCCGTGATTAACAGTGGGATGCAGGACTCGAGTGTACACCTGCACTATTGACGTCTGAACTACTGTGGACTCCTCTGTCTTCTCTGCTGCTTCCGAATTTCCTGTCTCGCTACTAGTCGTCGCAGACGATGACTGAGAATTTGAGGATGTCGACGTCGTTGATGACGAGGATGTCAGCGAGGCCATAGAAGCGCCCGAGTCCCGCTTTTGACCTGCTGATGCGTCGGAGCTGCTCATTGGTTGAATCTCCTCAGGCATAGTTTGAGCCCGAGCTTTCGGTTGGAAATCTTCAGGCGTCAGAGTCACGGGCAACAGTGGCGGCCGGTGCAATCTGGCCGCGAGCTCTGAGAGTGTTGGCGGCCTTGGCTGAGCGGCCGCTGCCTGACGCACCTGCCGGCTGAGACTGCTCTCTGTAAAGAAGCGAGCTCGGTTGCTGATGCTGCCATCGAGTCGATCGGTCCCTGCACTTGTCTGCTTGATCCTTAAATTTCCATCAGTGCTACTGGCTTTTCCATGATCTGAGCTTCGATTGGTTTGCTTGGACAGGCGCATTGGTAAGCTGAGACTGCCGTGTATCGGACGCGTTTTCCAAGTAATATCATCAACGCTGCCCTTTATCAATGACGATGGCTCGATTGATGTAGCTGACGGTCTCCATGAGTTCCGGTTCTCCTTGACTCGGAGAGACGTATCTAGTGGTCCCGGTGCGTCTTTAGCAAGGTTATCCAGCCAGACTGGAGCTTCCAGTCGAGTCAGAGAACGGCAGATGCTCCGCTCGCGCTCTGAATTCGCTCTCTGCTCCAACCACTCAAAGAACAAGCTGGCGCTTCTAACTTTGGCTTGATCGGCGGCGGCCCGACGGCTAGAGGGCAATTTTAGTCTTTTAAGGCTTTGCTTCAAGGACTCATTAGAAGTTAATGTGTTGATATTGTCGTTTCCAAC
>NIVC01004978.1:0-29701 GCA_002269645.1 Macrostomum lignano | reverse complement strand
TATACATTATTAAAAAATATAAAACATACTCGTATTACTTAAGAGGTCGATATGCGAGAAAAACTGAAGTGCCGACCGAAAAGCCAAATAATCACACAATCAACAACACATGTTCCAGTAATAGCTCAGAAAAAAACGTTTTTAGTAGACCAAATCTTAAGTGGGCCTTCCAGTAACTTCTAAGTGTCCATTTACAATAAATCTACAGTCCCACCCTTTTACTCTTCTCTTCAGAGCTCAGGCAGGCTACCATTACTGCTATCCGCGTGGCATCACTGTGTTGCAGCTCAGCTTAAAACTGGATTTAATTGAGGATCGAATCATACCTAAAACTTACGGAGAGCCCGTGCCTGAGGAAGGCCTCAACTGCAAATGGAAAATTCTGACTGACCATCTTGACAAAGCCGTTGTGGTTCTGACTGGCTTTGACACGAAGGCGTACCTAAGCAAGCGGAGGTGGAAAAGATCTGTGGATTCACCTGTACAACATCAACCGATGCGATACCAACTGCACTCGAATGATTCGGATTGTAAGTAGAGCAAGCTTCGAGCACAATTACAGATATATTATAATATTTAATTTTGTCCAGTTCTAACTTGTATTTCCTGTTCGCATGCAGTTAGTCTTTTGCTACGAGCTAGAAACAGAACATCTAAAAGCGGTTTATTGACGTTCATTCAGTTAATTACCAACAGAAGGCTTTATACAGTTTAAGGAAGTTGAAAACAAATAGTAGAGATGACAAAAACGAACTTCACGCGACGCATAAATGCATAGTGCAGTAGTGAAGTCTGTACTTGTTTAATGGCAAGTGTGTGCGAGAAGTCTGTAGGTTTTAGTGCCACACTACAGATACAGACTTCTAGCCGGTACTCGATAAAAGCAGTCAACTCCCAATGAAACTTGAACTTTCCAGCGACTTGCTCTTCCACAAGCGAGCCAAAGCCAGTTGAATTGGAGATGTTGTGGGTGCTGCAACTGACGAAAGGGTACGATAGAGCTGGCCCGATGCTGAACTATTTTTAAAAAATCTTTTCCTTACTCCAAACTAATCACTGTGCTCTACACGAAACTGTAGGAGCTACCTGACTGTCTCATTTCGGTTGAATCGGAGCAGCTCAGCGAATATCCCGGTCTACAAATTCGCCTGATGGAGCCGGGATTCTGCGACAGAAACATGACTAATTTTGAGAGCAACTGCTACACCACAGGATCGGTTCGTCGGTCCCTGACTGCTGAGCTGGCTGCGATGAGCGCTGACAGCGGAGTCATGAGGCTCGCCAGCTTCAACAGCTCCGCGGCTCTGCAGAGCTTCGTAACAGAGAGTAAGCTGAAATGAAGCGGTTGGTTTCTGAACACTTAACAAAACTTCAAGCCAGTAAGATAGAATCAGAAATAAAGCATCGCAATGCTACTCGTTGAGTTTATCCTACTGGCAGTAGTAAGAATTAACAGGAACAATATCACTGTTTAGCGATAAATGCACATCAATTTTAGCTGTAGACCGCACAGCTTAACTCTTGCACAATTTCACTCCACTTGAACACCGGCTTCAGGCCGGCGAACTCGCATCGGCTCCGGCCTGAGCACCCGCAGCAAGGAGCCGCTGAATCTCGCACAGAGGCTTCGCATCGGACTGTTCTATGAGCACAGGACCAAGAAGGTCTTCTACCTGAACTGCGGGGCAGAAGGCTGCAAAATGGCTGAGTTCGAGGATGCTGATAAGCTGTGAGTTTCTTAACTTGAGAATAGCAGTTTATCTGCTGTCAGAACAATTGGCTCGCTACTTAAATCAAATTTCACAACTCTTGACATTTGGATTCCAGAAACCATACCGTCCAGAGTACGAACTCCTCAGTCTTCTGTGGTTCACTCAGAGCTGTCAATCTTACCATTGATGGTGAGGTACTCGGGCTGGTGAGCTTTACGGACTGCAGTGAGCAGCTGCCGGCTCTGATCAGCTTCCCGGATGCGGCCAGAAACAGATGCGGAGACTGGAGCCAACCTGTGCTCAACTGGATGCTTGCGGCTGCCCAGCCGGCTGCGGAAGAAGAGCAAACAAGTCCCAGTCCTGAACGGATGAGGCTGATTATGGTTCAATTTGTGGCTGCTGGTTTGATTCTATTGTTATTTCTCTCTACTTTAACGCTAATTTTTATGAAACAACTGCAATGCCTTCAACGTGAAGCAGCAGCTTCGCCAAAGACGGTCCCAAGCCCCGTTGAAAAGGAGGAGGGCCTGAGGGGCCTGTCAATCCGACGCCCAAAAACCTCTGGTTCATTCTGCGCCTTAGACGTCGCAGCTGAATGCTAAAATGTGGATGGAGTTACGCAACACCCATCACCTTTCCCTGGTAGCCTGACAAAGGCTACAGCACGCACATAAAACAGCTTGAAAGCCTACCAGCTCTCATTTAGTCACGCCAATCATCTCGCTTTGATCAGCCAATATCCGCGCTTGCAAAAGAGACAAAATCATTAATAATTATGGAGTCTGTTTGCTCGAAATCCAGTTTCACTTCCTCATCGGATGCATCCGGTAAATGACTGGTTTGAAGATTCAACAGACAATATTTTATGATTTTGTTGCTGGTGTTAAATAAGTGTTAGCAGCTTTACTAAGAATGAACTACGAGGATTGAGTGAGAAGTTCGCTAGCTGTTATATGCGAGTGATCACTGTACACTTATGCTGTCACTATTATGCAACAATTTTTCTGCTTTATAAATGCTGTAATCGCTGTAAATATTATAAATATTTCATTTGTTTATAATTCATTTACTACTTTACCCTATCCTTCCACACATCTGATGTTTTCACTGCACTAACGCGAAAGATGTGTGCAATAAGGATTGACTGCTTGGTTTGTTGCTGAATTAAACAGTGGTGAAAAAACGAGCGCATGGACAATTTTGGGTATTAATAGTATTAGTAGGTAAATTCAAAGCCTGCAAAATTATTTTAACAAAATTATTGTACCTACTAATCTAACCATTTTAACTGTAACCCTTTTGCGAAATTTACGTTTTGTCATGAAAATGATGAATCCAAATCCCGCGCTAGCACATGGGCTCTAACTTTACCAGCCTACTAACAGTGGGCAGTGGGCATTTTATCCTTTTTTGTTAATTGTCATAGAATCTATACTAGATATAATGTTTGGTCATACTAGTAGTCATAATAACATAGGCGCAGCTTTTTGGGTCATAAATCATCGCTTTCGAAGCTGGTCTGACAGCCACCTGCGCCTCACTCAGTGTTTAGGCGGGTGCCAGATGGTCTGAGAGGATGCGGGCGGTAGCTTTTTTCTCATCATTTTGACAGGCCATCAAGATTTATGAGGTCAGAGCCTATTGTTCGTGTTCACTCAAGCGTGTGACAGCTTTGACAGCTATGCGTTTTACCCTAAAAGTACCTTGGGATTAGCGATTAGCAATTTCTCTTCATTATCTTCACTTTCTATTTAATAAGAGCTTGCTAATGTATATTTTTTCATCAATTTCTGTCAATCCTACGCGAAAAGTCATAAATCATTTTGTTGCGATTTTGATTGATTTATGGCCGCATCTGTCATCTTTTTACGACCCTGTGGGAACTGATAGGATCTCTCGGTCACGTGATTATGGGTAGCAACAAGCTTAGCCAATCAGAAAATTCGGCGCTCATTTTAACAAAACGGCTCAGCCAATCAGAATCAACGTGTTCCATTATAACAAACTGCGGTCCAGTTGGCGGCTATTTAAACCGGTGTTTTTGGCCCGCTCGGACCTCAACCTCCTGGGACCTTGGCCTAGCTTGAGACCTCCCGGAGCCTGACCGTCGTTTCTTGATCCCCGGATTGCGACTTCCCCCCCATCATCATCAAGGACGAGTCCCCCGGTCATCAGCAGCGAACATCAAGTGAAGAGCATCACCTGCTAGCTAACAGCGAAGATTGTGACAGCATCATCCCGAGTCTACAGCTGCAGAGCATCAAGCCGATTCGGTCACTGTGGATTACCTGGTCTCCGGCTGTTGAGTTTCTGATTGGTTGGGTGAGAGGCTACCTAGACTTGCTTGATTGGGTGATCCCTTATCTGTCCCCTTTTTCAGTAGCTGAATTAGGCGCACACTTTTGCTCATTTTGTTCAATAAGTGCTGTTGCTGAGGCAGAAATCATTCAATAATACTGCTAGTAGTCTAAAACTCCAATTCAATCTGAGGTGTGAAGTGATCTAAGGAGAAGGTTAAAACTAACAGTTATTTTTATCGGCTTTATTTCTTTGTTCGCCGATGGCTCAGATGAGTAGCTAAGCTAGTAGGCGCCGGTCACAGTGGACCAATGGCAAGGCGGTTCTCAGTCGACCAATCTATCAAATCAGTGAGCAAAACTGCCAGAAGTGCAGAATCGGCGCCAGAGATGTACTTTGTGCACTCTAGGGTAGCCAAGCGGCTCGGGTAAATGAATCATGCGAGGTCTCTGAAGTTCGAGTTAGCCTATCATCAGCGCTATGATAGGCTAGTTGGCGCGTTGAAGGCCAAAAGTACATATCTTCGTATTTAGCAATGTAATAGTACATGTAGCTACCCCATAGACTCGCCACTGCAAGAATCCCCTGCACAAGTCCCCCTGTACCTGCATGGCCAATGCGATCTAGTCCCAGCAGTGTCCCTTATCATCGGCTATGACTTCGAGATTGACAGCAAAAAGACACTAGTTGCAAGGTAAGTGCAAAGCCCCTTCTAGTCGGAAGCCCGATTTCGAGAGTCCCGGTGTGGTGAGCCAGGACGTACGGGCTGGTGGCAGCGAGTTAGCTAATCTGCGGATTAACTAATTTCTACCTTCAAAATTCTCCCTGCTTGTCTCTCGCTGTCCCTCTCTTAGCTATAGGACCAAGACTGCTCGCCACACGATCAAGCTACCATGGGGCTGACCATCTGACAGGAGTGGGGGGCCAGGGCTCTAATTGATTTATTTCTGAGCCTGAGGCCCGAAGGCTTCCCTAACAAGGAGCCCAAAGGTCGAAACCCATCAAAAATGTAATAAATTTACTAGCGCATATAGCATGCACATGGCAATGAAATTTCATTTCATTCCGTTTCATTTTCAGCATTGTTTATTTTTTTAATAACTGTTTCCGAGATTAGAGGCTGCAGCAGCCAGCAGCCTGCGAACGCGTGACACAGAAGACTCCCAACAAAATGCGTTGAGGGCAGGGCACAGAGAGAAACTTCGTTGAGCTGTAACGCTACACTCAAACTATGCATTTTTGCATTGTGCCTATGCGTTCCTGTTGACTATCAAATACCCTGCTTTGAATATTCTGTGCTGCGAATTCTGAGATTTGGGCCTCACTCATAATAGAGCCTTTACAGGCCAGAGTGTTTGAAAGTCTTTCTGCCATGCAAGCAGAAGATAACAGAAAAAACTTGTTAATAACGCAAACGTTTAAAAATTAAAGAGCGTTCAACACAGACCAGAGAATCCTCTTGCACTTTCACATTCAAATGGCACTATACAGATGTGTTGCTAAAAATAGCTCTGGGGTTCGCCTTGCGTACATGGGGTGAGAGCGGCTGGCAAAATCAAGCTGTCCCATGCACGTATCGCGGGTTCGCGCCTTGTCTCCAGCCTGCTGTCTGACGCCGGCGCCCCGGATTCAATCGGCGACGTGGCTTTTCTTTGCGACTTGTGCTGCTACCGTCAAAGGACTCTGACAGCGTATCTTGTTGTTTCCTTGCGACGCCGGGAAATCTGGGAATGTATAATTTGGGGAATGTAAGATCTGTGGAATGTAAAATCTTAGGAATTTGAAATCTTAGGAATTTGAAATCATAGGAATTTGAAATCTTAGGAATTTGAAATCTTAGGAATGTAAAATATGGAGGAATGCAAAATCTGGGAATGTGAAACATGGAGAAAAGCAAAATCTGCGAAATGTGAAAGCTGGGGGTGCAAAATTCGTGGAATGTAAAAGTTGGAGAAAGTGAAATCTAAGAAATGTAGAATTGGAGGAATGTAAAATTTAAGGAATGTGAAATCTGGGAGATGCAAATCTTAGGAATGTGAAAGCTGCGGGAACGTAAAATCTGGGGGAATGTACGAGCTAAAATCTGGGGAATGCAGAATCGAGATAATGTGGAACATATCCTAAAGTTCTAGCTAAAGTTTTCCACCAAAAAAGACTAAATGAGAGCTATGAAACTAATACTCAAGCTGTTTCTGCACCACAGTACTTTTAGCTCGCACTGCTCGTTGTTGAAATAAACTAAAAGAAGAAATCATAAATACATTTTGAAAAACCTTGTGAATCCCGATAGAACCCATAAAGAAAATTTTAGTCTCTTAACTTCGACAATAAGGACATCCGCCAGACCCAATGTCACTTGCTTGTAATTTTTATTTTATTCCCTGCAGTTGACTGCTTTGAGCTGAACGGCAGGCTATTATTATTTACGAACTATTTGTGGGATCTGTATGCATGTAATTTTTTTATTTCACCACCTTTAGAAAGAACAAAAAATAAAGAACTCCAAGTTCTCGGTAAACTAAAGTCCCCTTTTTTGCACAGCACTGACATTATGCGGCATATAATGAACAGTGCACGCTTGGTCTGAAAGCGCATGCACGATACAGATCGAGCGTGCGTCCTCTGCTTCTCTTTCCTCGCATGCTACGTACAATAGTATGGTACAGGGCGGCAACTGTGCGCACGCATACACCTGCACTCCTATAATTCAACCCTCTACTTTAACAATTCTACTGACTATCCATGGGAGAGACATGGAATTGCCTTTTAGTTGTACTTGAAAGGAGGGAAAACTCGCTGCTTTAGAGAAAATTCACCGCGGATAAGCCGTGGGTTTCACTTGGATCTTCCTGAGAGTTACCGCGGCTTGGCCTATAAAATCATGGGTTTTCCACGGTGCTCCCCTCCTAAATTTTCTCTTATAAAGTCTGCAAGAAGTTGGAGTTGGCCAACATCTCTTGGTGAGTGTGAGTCCACATGGACAGTGAGTTTAGTTTCGTGCACACTTAGTTGCCATAATTTTTAAGAAATTTGAGCATAATTTGATGGCAATGTTAAGAGTCCTTTTTTGTCAAATGAGATTTGTTTAAGGAAAGATCAGATAGAAGGAAGCAAAAATGGTTAAGAATGTTAAACAAAATATTTTTTGTTACCGCAGAATTTTCTACCATCGTTCGATTAACAGGCATTCCCGTTCTCGAGTCCTTAGGGGCTGTGTGTATTGTACTTCTGTTGCAAAATTATTTTTGAATTCAACGTACCTGATTACTTTCTTTGCATGTAGTATCATAGCTACAGGGGTTCATTAGAGTCACTAGAATGTAATTTTGCTCATGTAAGTCAGAGCAAAGACTGAGCCTGTCTCACCAGATGCAATATTATATTTAAAATCAAATAAAAAGTCAAATCAAGACGCTTATTGCATGTGAAATTCCTTGGTCTCAGGGTTGGGTTAACAAAAAGCCAAGTTAACTGTCACTACATCCGGGTACTAAAACAGAAATCGGATTGCTAAGCGATTAGAAGTGATTAGAAGTACGCTCGTACGTGTACAAGAAGTTTTGATGGCATCTACGAATATCCAGCTTGTTCGGCAGTTTCACGTCTTTACCTATAAATGCTGAGCGGACACAGAATCTCCTGCATGCAGCGTCCACCTCACATCGGGATTTTTAGGTGCCGGAAGCGTCCGACATGCGACTGAATCTGCAGATAGTGATGGGCAGAAGCCTGGCGACTCTTCTGCTGCTGTCTGCCACATTTCAAATGTGAGTGATGCGACGCTTCATTCATTAAACCAACTGGGATTTTTTTGCGGATTAACATTTGCTTAAAGGTAGGCAGAATGTTTTGGGATGCTACTCTGGGGGCGCCATACTAATTGGGGCTGTCCTTTGTGGGGCTGCCCGCTGTGGGATTGTTCTTTGGGGACCTGTCCTTGCGAGGCTTGCGCTGTCAATGTACATTAATGTACGAAAGTTAATTGGATTATATCATAGTGCTGTAGCTGGATAAACAGAACTTGTTCTACACGCGATATTTTCTTGTCTTTCTACTTATCAGTAGGATGGTAAGTAGATACTCACCCATTTTATCGTATTGAATTCCGCTAGAATGTTGCCCCAAAATCGATGGATGGCATTTCTACACGTACATGCGTATAGAGCATAGCTAATGATAATAATATATTACTATACATTCTATACATTATTAAAATATAAAACGTTTTCTTTTTACAGGTCGGTATGGGAGAAATAACTGAAGTACCGACCGAAAAGCCAATTAATCATATAATCAACAACACATTTTGCCAATAATAGCTCAGAAAATAACGTTTTTAGTAGACCAAATCTTAAGTGGGCCTTCCAGTAACTTTTGAGTGTCCATTTACAATAAATCTACTTTCCCGCCCTTTTTTCTTTAGAGCTCTGGCAGGCAACCAGTACTGCTATCCGCGTGGCAACACCAATGAGTTCCAGCTCAGCAAAAAACTCGAGTTCATTGAAGATCGAATCATTCCCAAAGCTGACGCGGACCCTGTGCCTGAAGAAGGGCTCAACTGCAAATGGAAGATTCTGACTGACCACCTTGACAATTCCGTTGTGGTTCTGACTGGCTTTGACACGGAGGCTTGCGTAAACGAGTGGAGGCGGACAAAATCTGTGGATTCAGCTGCACAGCAACAACCGATGCGATACGAACTGCACTCGAAGGCTTCGGACGGTAAGCAGCGCTTTGATCACAATTAGAGAATATTCTATAAGCTGTGCAATAATGTTAATTGTTGAAGAAGACAGCAGGCCTTTAGAGCATCAATTTTAGCCGTCTGGTCGCCAACGAAGAGAGTTGATAAATAGTGATTATGAAATCAAACTTCACGCCTTTGCATAAATGCCTAGTATAGCTGACTCAAGGCAGTTGTAATGGTCTAGGGGTTGTAGCCTAGTGGTTAGAGCGTCGGACGCACAACGTGAAGGTCGCAGTTTCGATTCCCGATCCCACTGGAACAATTTGTGTCCTTGAGCAAGACACTTTACTCTGCATTGCTTCAGTTCACCCAGCTGTAAAATGGGTGCCAGCATTAGCTGGGATAAGTGAGGGTGTGTGTCGACCCCGCAGTCTTTGGACTGAACAGCCGTACGCAGACTTCAGACGCGCCGCGCAATAGCTGCGGCTGAGCTGTCGGTTGCACATCTGCCCATTGGGCAGGTGTAATCAATTATTATATTATTATTATTAAAGTAAGCAGTTGTCGAATGGCATCTGTGAACAAGCAGTCAGTGGGTTTTTACCCACGCTGCTGACTGCCAGCTGGAACTCGATAAAACCAGTCAAACACTTCGATTCTTACCCTGGCAATGCGAACCCCAATGCATTTCCAGCGACTTGCTCGTCGCCTTCAACAAGCGAGCCAAAGCCCGTGGAGCTGGAGATGCTTCGCGTGCTGCAACTGACGAAAGGGTACGATAGAGCTGCCCCGATGCTGGACACAATTTTATTAAATCAATTTCTTACTTAAAATTCAATCACAATACATTACATCAAACTGTAGGAGCTACCTGACTGTCTCATTCCGGCTGAATCGGAGAAGCTCAGTGAATATTCCGGGTCTACATATTCGGCTGATGGAGCCGGGATTCTGCTGCAGAAGCATGACTAATTTTGAGAGCAACTGCTACACCAAAGGATCGGTTCGTCGGAACCTGACTGCTGAGCTGGCGGCTGCGATGAGCGCTGACAGCGGAGTCATGAGGCTCGCCAGCTTCAACAGCTCCACGACTCTGAAGAACTTCGTTACAGAGAGTAAGCTGGAGTGAACCGGTGGCTTTTTAGACTAGTGAAAATTAAACACAGTAGAGGCAGGATCTGCCATAAAATATCGCATGGCTACTCTCATGAGCTAATCTTACTCGCAGTAGTGAGGACTAACATGAACAATATCATTGTTAAGCAATAAATGCACATCAGTTTTAGCTTTAGGCAGCACAGCTTAACTCTTGCACAATTTCACTCTCCTTGAACACCGGCTTCAGGCCAGCGAACTCGCGTCGGCTCCGGCCTGAGCACCCGCAGCAAGGAGCCGCTGAATCTCGCACAGAGGCTTCGCATCGGACTGTTCTATGAGCACAGGACCAAGAAGGTCTTCTACCTGAACTGCGGGGCAGAAGACTGCAAAATAGCTGAGTTCGAGGATGCTGATAAGCTGTGAGTTTCTTGAACTTGAGAATAGCAGTTTATCTGCTGTCAGAACAATAGGCTGGCTTATTAAATCAAATTTCACAACTCTTGACATTTGGATTCCAGAAACCATACCGTCCAGAGTACGAACTCCTCAGTCTCCTGTGGTTCACTCAGAGCTGTCAATCTTACCATTGATGGTGACGTACTCGGGCTGGTGAGCTTCACGGATTGCAGTGAGCAGCTTTCGGCTCTGATCAGCTTCCCGGATGCGGCCGGAAACAGATGCGGAGACTCGAGCCAACCTGTGCTCAGCTGGATGCATGCGGCTGCCCAGTCGGCTGCGGAAGAACAGACAAGTCCCAATCCTAAAAGGATGAGGCTGATTTTGGTTCTACTTGTGGTTTCTGGTGCGATTATATTGGCAGTTCTCTCTACTTTAACGCTAATTTATAGGAGACGACGGCACAGCCTTCAATATACAGCAGCAATTTCGCCAAATCCGGTCCCAAGCCCGGTTGAAAATGAAGGAAGGTTTGAGGCGGTTTGCCAATCCGACTCTGAAAAACCTCTCGTTCGCAATGGGGACTGCGCCTTAGACGTCACAGCTGAATGGCCTAATGTGGATGGGGTGACGCAACACCCTGCAGCACCCATCCCTGGCAACCTGACCAAGGCTACAGCGCACACATAAAACAGCTTGAAAGCCTTCGAACTCACATTTTGTCTCTCTAATCATCTCAGTCTGAACAGCCAATAACAGAGCTAGCAACAGAGACTAAATTATCCATGATTCCGGAGTCTGATAGCTCGAAATTCAGTTTCAATTCCTCATCGGAAGATCCAACAGACACTGTACCTTGGATTTTTGCTGCTGTTGTTAACTACCTGATATATAAACTATAAGTACAATATTTATAATTGCCTCTTAAACGGCTTTATTAAGAATGCGAGTTCGCTGCCTTAAATCTCTCATTTGAATCCGAATATAGAGAGAGAAATGCTGCTAAATACGCGAGTATAATCAAGAACAGAAAAAGTTTCACCTGTACAAATCACGTGTGGTTAGATAGAAAACTTCATTTACAACATACAGTAAAATGTGAATAAAATATAGTTGCTTAGTGGGTGGATCATTGTTGTTGGTACAATTACTGCATAAATATGCTGCTTCTGTAGCATATATACGGAAATCACTGCAAATATCGGAATTGTAATGTCTATTTCATATATAAACTTTCTGTACATTTTAGTTATTTACAATTCATTTACTGCTTTGTTACTTTCATTTACGTCGTTGGTACATAGAGACGGCTGCCTGAGCTTCTGCGGGGCACAGTGTTGCCCGATCAGAATTTCATACTGTCTTCCAGGCCCAGTAGCAATTACTTTAGTCCATTATTCCACAGTTGCTCTCACTTGTGCTTTCATCCTATGTGCAAATTTCATCCCGGAGTGAGTGTTTTGTCACGTGGGTTATCTTATCTACCCGTCACTATCCTTGCACTACCGTGAAATAAGTGTGGAATAGTGGTAGACTGCTTTACACGAGTGTACAGGCATCCTGAAAACACCTGCAAAAAATGAAGTAATTCTGGAATTAAGCAATCAAATGGCTACGTGATCATGCATGGCTAAGGTAATCAGAGAGTTGAACGTTAATAATCTAGAAAGTATGCAATAGGAAAACTACATGTATATTTTAAGTGACCGAGGATTAAGGTAATCAAAGAGAAATAGTTGCGTTCCCGAAGCCAGCCAGATTTCATGTCTCATTTTACATCCAGCTATAAGATTGAAAAAGCTGATGGTGAAAACGAACTGCTTTTTTGCATGAATATAAGCTCCGTCATATTTAAGAAAAACCTGGTCTACTTTAGTTGTGGCACAGTTCTTGAAGCATCTCAAATGAAGACAGTGGTTACTAAATTCATTTTCTTAATTCGGAATTGTCTAACTATTGTTTAGTGCTAATTGCATTCTTCTAAGGTACGAGTAGCCTACCGGCGCAACGCTTTTGACGACATCGTCCCACAACGAGCGGTAACGTTTTACCATTTTAACCTTTTTAACATTTAGACGATAGAGTATTAAATATAGCTGTACGAGCTAGTTCTTGTTCACGCTTCAATTCTTTGTACAAGTGTCTTGAAGTTGTCTCTCTACCCAGTGCGAGTCAAAATCCGACGTGCGATTAGCAATATTAGCAAAATTAGCAATATTTTATCGTTCAATCTTAGAATTACCACACCTGGTATGGAGTTTATCATAACAGGGTTTGCAGCTGAGGCTTTTATTGGGGGCTGCGTCTTGGCAAGTGGCGCCATAGCAAGAGGCGCCAGCGCCATGGAGACGCGCCAGCACCAAGTGGCGCCAAGGGGCTGCTGATGAGGCCAAAGTAGCCAAAGTGGCTGTTGGAGAACTGCTAGAATTGAGATCAGAGGCGTCAAACCTGCTTTGAAGGGGCGCCAAGTCAACGGGAAATCGGCCATTATTTTTTACAGCCTTTTTGGAGGGCCGGGTCCCCTTGGCCCCCTCCCTAGCCACGGCCTGATCATTTAACCCTCAGATTAGTAAGAGAAAATTAACTAAGTACCTCGTTTCAAACCTTGTTTGCGATATCATTTTCAGGTTTGTTAATTTTTAATAATTGTAAGCACTGGAAAAGCGAGCACTGGAGAAGCGCTTAGGTTTCCGCAAGCCACCCAGCAGCCTGCGAACGTGTGATTCAGAAAACTTGCAGGAAAATGCGTTGGGTTTGGGGGTTGACCGTTTCCTAACGACGGCACAGAGAGAAACTGCGTGAGCGCTAAACCTACCCCGCTAAAACTATACATTTTTTGCATTATACATGTACTCGTACATGAACCTATGCGTTCTTGTTGACTAGATCAAATACACTGCCTTAAAAATATTCGGTACTGCAAATTCTGAGATGTGAGCCTCGCACTCATAATAGGGCCTTTACAGGCCAGTGTGTTTGAAAGTCTTTCTGCCATGCAAGCAGAAGATACGAGAAAAATAAAACTTGTAAATGAGAGTAATGACTTTTAGAAATAAAGGAGCGTTCAGCACAGAACAGAGAATCCCCTTGTACTTGCACATGCAGATGGCTCTCTACAGATGTGTTGCTAAAAATAGCTTCTGGGTGAGGGCGGCGTCCAGCTCGCACAAGCAGGCAGGCCACGCATCGCGGGTTTGCGCCTTGTCTCCAGCCTGCTGGCTGACGCTGGCGCCCTGAATTCGGTCGGCGACGTGGCCTTCCTTTGCGACTTGTGCCGCTAATGTCAAAGGACTGTCAGCGTATCTTGCTGTTTTCCTTGCGACGCCGAGGAAATCTGGGAATTTATAATTTGGAATTGTGAAATCTGGGAAATGTAAAATCTGGGGAATGTGAAATCTTAGGAACGTGAAACATGGAGGAAAGCAAAACCTGGGGAATGTGAAATCTGAGGGAATGTAAAATCTGGGGGAATGTGAAATCTGGGAGATATGAAATCTGGGGAATGTAGAATCGAGAAAATGTAAAACCTACCCTAAAGTTCTAGCTAAAGTTTCCACCAAAAAGACCAAATGAGAGCGACGAAACTTATATTCATGCTGTTTCTGCACCTTAGTACTTTTAGCTCGCACTGATCGCATTTGTTGAACTGAACTAAAAAATAATTCATAAATACATTCTGAAAACCGTTGTAAATCCGGACAGAGTCCATAAAGACAATTTTAGTCTCTTAACTTCGACGACAGTGACATCCGCCGGACCCTATGCATGTCACATGCTTGTAATCATTCTCTGCAATTGACTGCTTTGCCTTTGGGCTTTGAACAATAAATAAAGAACTCTAAAGTTCACAGAAAAACTGAAGTTCCTTTTTTGTACAGCGTTGGGCGGCGTACAGAGAACAGTGCATGTTTGGTCTGGAAGCGCATGCACAGTACAGATCAAGCGTGCGTCCTCTGCTTCTCTTTCCTCGCATGCTACGTACAATGGTGATGTAAAGGGCGGCAACAACGCACGCATACACCCATACTCCAACCTATTTAAACAATTCTACTCACTGAATTTCCATGGAAGAGCCATGGAATTGCCTTTTAGTTGTACTTGAAAAAAGGGCAAACTCCAACTGCTTAAGAGAAAATTTGCCGCGGAAAAGCCGTGGGTTTTACTTGGGTTTTACTTGGATCTGCCACAGAGTTACCTCAGCTTCGCCTGTAAAATCATGGCTTTTCCGCGGTGCTCCCTTCATAAGATTTCTCATAAAGTCTACAAGAAGTTGTAAATTGGCCAACATCTCTTGGTGAGTATGTGTCCACATGGACAGTGAGTGAGCACATTTGGTTACCATAGTTTTCAAGAAATTTGAGCATAATTTGATGGCCATGTTAAAGAGTCCTTTTTTGTTAAGTTAGAATCAGTAGCGGATTTAGAGGGGATTTACAGGGCGCGCGGCCCTCCCGTCGAGTTTGATTTTTTATTTTTTTATATGAAAAGTACACATTTTCAGGTAGCTACATATACGTGTAAATGATATGCACAAACATGCACCTTAGTAGTCTGCGCCCCCCGTACAAAAATTTCTGGATCCGCAACTGAGCTAGATAAGATAGCTACAGTATGAGTAAAGAATGTCAAAAGTTTTTCTAAGCTCCTAGATTTTATATTTTACGTAATTAAACTAACAGTTTTTTGTTCGCGAGGCCTTGCATATTGGGCTATATACAGTACATGCTCGTACATATATCGTATTGCTGAATTCGATGGATGCGCGGATGGATTTTCACTGTAATATATGATATATCATGCTCATTCATGTAACTACTCGGGTCATTAGAGTATAGCAAGCATTCAAGTATAATTATGGTCGAGTGAACCATGATTACTTGCTAGCTGCTACTCGTACATTTCATTTTAAGTCAAATAAATATATTAAAATCCCTGTTTGGAATTTTCGTGGAAAACCTGGTAGCGGTATCTGCGCTTAACTTAGAAAACTTATATGAGCTAGGTTTTTGCGCAATAAATACATTTATAAGTTGGTTTTATTTTTTTAAATTTACTCGTTATCGTAAAAAATTTTTTTTGTTTTTTAATTTAAAAACAATCGATGGAGTTCGTCGTACAGCAATGTGACGAACTACGAGCGTCAGACCGATGTCAGCAAACCATTATTGCGTTGCGGCAGCATCTTCGATGATACATGCAATATAATCGAACAAACACATTTGGAAATCAGATGACGTTTCAAAATAGATTTTTTATATACTCGTAATTATACATGCATACTGTTATATTGTTCTGTTGCACGAAAGAAAACCTCAAGAGAACGAGCCTAGGGCTGTTTACGCGGGTTTGTGCCAGACGTGCACTGTAAGGGGGGGGTGCTTTCACAAGGTCGAAATTTCACAACGTCGAAATTTCACAACGTCGAAAAGTAAATTATCTCACTATAGGTCGAAACTTTACAGGGTTGAAATTTTAGAACATTGAAAGCTTAAGCAGTGGTAGCGCAGTATCTCTGGTTGGGGGGGGGGCAGTAGTTAGGTGGTCACCCCTTTACAATTAAACCCTTACCCTTACAAGGCGGTCACACTTCTTACAAAACGAATTTACAACACGAAAATTCTTATAAAAATGCATTTTTAATCATTGATGCAAGTTGCATTACAGGGGTGACCATCTCCCTCCATTCCTAGGGTCTTTTCTAGGGCCGTGGGGATGGTGGGGTCGTCACCCCCCCCCTTGAGACAGTGACCGTGGTCACCCGGGGCAGTTGCCCCCCCTGCCCCCTCCCCCCTGCGCCGTAACTGAACTCTAGCAAGAGACTTCATAAGGTTAAAATTTCGCTAGATCGAAATTAAAATTAAGCGTATTACGAACGTACAAAAGAAGTTTTTAGCCTCTGCAAAATTTAGTCAAAAATTTTTGTTGTTAAAAGGGGGTGCCTAGCGGGGCTACCGCGTGGCTCAGCCCAACAACTTATTCCAAGCAATTGAACTGGCGCTTTTTGTCTGACCCCAATTAAAATTTTTGTTCCCTCTTTCACAATCCAAAAATTTCATACTGATAAAAAATCCATACGTACTTTATTGCTTGCAGCTAGAGTTCCTGGAGTTTAAAACTGGACTAGAGTCATGTAATTGTCCCTACATTCGATATGAGGACATAAATCAGAGTGCAAAAGTTAGTAGTACATGTATTCATGTACTTATGATTGGGGGGACCATAGTTAGGTAGGTGACCCCACCCAGCGAATTTTACAGTTGGTGCAATGCATTACACAAAAATCTTGGAAATTTAGTCCAATTAATAAATACGAGTACTAATATACCTCACGTACAAGTACTTTGATTTTAATGCAAATTTCTTATGGGCAGTTTCAAGCCTCCCTATAAATCCTGATGCAGAAAGAAACAGACTCTACATACTGCATCTAACCCTAATCGGGATTTTTAGGTGCCGGAAGTGAGCGACATGCGACTGAATCTGCAGATAGCGATTGGCAGAAGCCTGGCGACTCTTCTGCTGCTGTCTGCTGCACTGCAACTGTGAGTGATGCGCAGCTTAATTTCTTGCACCAAATTAGCCACAACTGGGATTTCTGAGCGGAATCAGGTTTTTTGCTTAGGGTGGGTTGAATGCTTTTGGATGTCACACTGCATGGGGGCGCCATGCTTGGGGCATAATACTGATTGGTGGGGGTGTCATACTGTTGGAGCGCAGTCGTTCGTTCGTTTGGAGGCTGTCCTTTGTGAGGCTGTCCTTGCTGCACAGTTCTTTGGAGGGCTGTCCTTAACGAGAATGGTGCTTGCAGTGTATGAATTTTAATTTGATTAGGCCTATATCTTAATACTGTAGCTGCAAAACAGCAAGTCTTTTTGCACGCCATTTCTTGTGTTTCTACTATCAGTAGGACAGTAAGAACTCATCTCTTTATCGTTTTGAAATTGGTAAAAATATTAATTTTATCGCTAAATCGATCGCGCGTCCTTACTCCAATGCGTAGAGTACAGATATTTATTGGTTTCTGGTCAGTGTGCGATTAATAACTGAACCGACGAACCAATAAATTACCTCATTGAAACAATTCTCCCACAATATCCTAACAAGTCCGATTTTTTAACAAAGGGGAGTGACCCTTCCGTAGTTTTAAACTACAATATCTATTTTACAACAGCAAAGCTACTTTTCTATTCTTCTCCCAGAGTTCTCGCTGGCAACCGGTACTGCTATCCGCGTGGCAACATCAATGAGTTCCAGCTCAGCAAAAAACTCGAGTTCATTGAGGATCGAATCATCCCTAAAACTGACGCGGACCCTGTGCCTGAGGAAGGGCTCAACTGCAAATGGAAGATTCTGACTGACCACCTTGACAAAGCCGTTGTGGTTCTGACTGGCTTTGACACGGCGCCTCACCAAAGCAAGCGGAGGTGGGCAAGATCTGTAGATTCAGCTGCACAGCAACCGATGCGATACGAACTGCACTCGAAGGCTTCGGACTGTAAGCAGAACTTTGAGCACAGTTAAACTTGCTATTATACTCGTACATGTAGTATTGGTTTCGATTTCCAGTTCTAACCATTACCGTAAACAAGCAGTCAGTAGTTTTTGACCCATGCTAGCTGGTACTTAATAAAAACAGCAAATGCTTTCATTCTCACCCTGCTAATAAAAATCCCAATGCATTTCCAGCCACTTGCTCGTCGCCTTCAACAAGCGAGCCAAAGCCAGTGGAACTGGAGATGCTGCGCGTGCTGCAACTGACCAAAGGGTACGATAGAGCTGGCCAATTCTCTGAGATCTATAATTCTGTAATTGAACTCAACCACTGCACTCTACATAAAAACTGTAGGAGCTACCTGACGGTCTCATTCCGGCTGAATCGGAAAAGCTCAGCGAATATCCCGACTCTGAGAATTCGGCTGATGGAGCCGGGATTCTGCGGCAGAAATGTGACTAATTTTGAGAGCAGCTGCTACACCACTGGATCGGTTCGTCGGTCCCTGACTGCTGAGCTCGCTGCGATGAGCGCTGACAGCGGAGTCATGAGGCTCGCCAGCTTCAACAGCTCCGCGGCTCTGCAGAACTTCGTCACAGAGAGTAAGCTGGAGTGAACCGGTGGCTTTACAAACACTTAGCGAAATGAAACAATAATGTACGAATTACTAGTACATGAAGACTATATATCTTAAAACAGGGCTGAGTGCTGCTGTGTTAGTGAACTTCCCTCAATATACTACATGCATGTCAGGAATGGATTAGGGATAAAAACAAAGCCATCTTAGAAATAGCACCTTAAATTACACTACAAAAGCTTATTTAAATTGCAATCAAATGAAGTAAAATTCTATATTCCATTGCACATTAGCTATTGAATTTAATGGCTCCTGAGAATGAGTGCAAATGAGCCTTTCCCTGAGAAATTTTAACTGAGAAATTCCCTGAGGTATTCCTACGGTTAATGTCTGTGGCGTGCAGCTTGCATTGAATCAACTTGAAGTCTATCACCAAATTTTAGAGTACAGTAACATTTCGGGTCAAGAAAACTGGTAAATTCAGGTCTTGTACCCGCCATGTCAGTACCAAATCAATATTTAAAGCTTATTACAACGTAACAGCGCAGGTAAAGAAAGAATGCATGCGTTGCCAGAAGTTTTGCCTTGATAATTGTGCTGCGGTGTACGAGCGTATGCATCAAATTTGAACAATTGCTCAAAAATGCTCATTTTCGCCACTGAAAAAAAACATTTTTCACCAGATTGCCAATCATAATCAAGACAATGATTAAAAGGTTTAATCACACTCTGTAGGTAATTTAAGCCGAATTAATTGGCGAATTTTCAAATTAATTAATAATAATTAATGCAAATTAAAAACTGCATTTCCAAATTCGCTCGTATTTCAATAAAGTTTTCAAGTTACAAACCTGCTTCGTTTTATTTGCTGTTGCATCTCATACCCCAAGCTCCTATGGCCTAAGCTACATAATTTTTGCAATATGCATGCTTCACACAGCATCAATAATATGGCCCATGATACCAGATAGCGCTATAATCAGAAACATAAAGTTGTCCTGCACTTACTTTTATATCGATAGTTTTCATATTATTATCGAATAATATTCACAAGTTTCAGGCCCACAAAGCCGTTATGTTAAACCGCCGCAAAACCCACAATAGGAGCAGTACGCACGAGAGATGTGTAAATTCCTCGCCTGCAGTAACTTAGAAATGGTTTTCATTGCCAGCTTATTGAACGCATGCAGTGTCCTTTACTGAACATCGCTGTTTACCTTGGGTTGTAGACCGCACACCTTAACTTTTGCACAATTTCACTCCACTTGAACACCGGCTTCAGGCCAGCGAACTCGCGTCGGCTCCGGCCTGAGCACCCGCAGCAAGGAGCCGCTGAGTCTTGCACAGAGGCTTCGCATCGGACTGTTCTATGAGCACAGGACCAAGAAGGTCTTCTACCTGAACTGCGGGGCAGAAGACTGCAAAATAGCTGAGTTCGAGGATGCTGATAAGCTGTGAGTTTCTTAACTTGAGAATAGCAGTTTATCTGCTGTCGGAACAATTGGCTGGCTAATTAAATCAAATTTCACAACTATTTACACTTTAATTCCAGAAACCATACCGTCCAGAGTACGAACTCCTCAGTTTCCTGTGGTTCACTCAGAGCTGTCAATCTTACCATTGATGGTGAGGTACTCGGGCTGGTGAGCTTTACGGACTGCAGTGAGCAGCTTCCGGCTCTGATCAGCTTCCCGGATGCGGCCAGAAACAGATGCGGAGACTCGATCCAACCTGTGCTCAACTGGATGCTTGCGGCTGCCCAGCCGGCTGCGGAAGAAGAGCAAACAAGTCCCAGTCCTGAACGGATGAGGCTGATTGTCGTTCAACTTGTGGCTGCTGGTTTGATTCTATTGTTATTTCTCTCTACTTTAACGCTAATTTTTGTGAGTCGACTGCAATGCCTTCAACGTGAAGCAGCAGCTTCGCCAAAGACGGTCCCAGGCCCCGTTGAAAAGGGAGGAGGGCCTGAGGGGGCCTGCCAATCCGACGCCCAAAAACCTCTGGTTCATTCTGGCTACAGCACGCACATAAAACAGCTTGAAAGCCGACCAGCTCTCATTTAGTCACGCCAATCATCTCGCTTTGATCAGCCAATATCCGCGCTTGCAAAAGAGACAAAATCATTAATAGTTATGGAGTCTGTTTGCTCGAAATCCAGCTTCACTTCTCATCGGACGCATCCGGTAATGACTGGTTTGAAGATTCAACAGACAATATTTTATGATTTTGTTGCTGGTGTTAACTAAGTGTTAGCAGCTTTACTAAGAATGAACTACGAGGATTGAGTGAGAAGTTCGCTAGCTGTTATATGCGAGTGATCACTGTACACTTATGCTGTCACTAATATGCAACAATTTTTCTGCTTTATAAATGCGGTAATCGCTGTAAATATTATAAATATTTCATTTGTTTATAATTCATTTACTACTTTACCTTATCCATCCACACATCTTTTGATGTTTTCACTGCACTAACGCGAAAGATGTGTGCAATAAGGATTGACTGCTTGGTTTGTTGCTGAATTAAACAGTGGTGAAAAAACGAGCGCATGGACAATTTTGGGTATTAATAGTATTAGTAGGTAAATTCAAAGCCTGCAAAATTATTTTAACAAAATTATTGTACCTACTAATCTAACCATTTTAACTGTAACCCTTTTGCGAAATTTACGTTTTGTCATGAAAATGATGAATCCAAATCCCGCGCTAGCACATGGGCTCTAACTTTACCAGCCTACTAACAGTGGGCAGTGGGCATTTTATCCTTTTTTGTTAATTGTCATAGAATCTATACTAGATATAATGTTTGGTCATACTAGTAGTCATAATAACATAGGCGCAGCTTTTTGGGTCATAAATCATCGCTTTCGAAGCTGGTCTGACAGCCACCTGCGCCTCACTCAGTGTTTAGGCGGGTGCCAGATGGTCTGAGAGGATGCGGGCGGTAGCTTTTTTCTCATCATTTTGACAGGCCATCAAGATTTATGAGGTCAGAGCCTATTGTTCGTGTTCACTCAAGCGTGTGACAGCTTTGACAGCTATGCGTTTTACCCCTAAAAGTACCTTGGGATTAGCGATTAGCAATTTCTCTTCATTATCTTCACTTTCTATTTAATAAGAGCTTGCTAATGTATATTTTTTCATCAATTTCTGTCAATCCTACGCGAAAAGTCATAAATCATTTTGTTGCGATTTTGATTGATTTATGGCCGCATCTGTCATCTTTTTACGACCCTGTGGGAACTGATAGGATCTCTCGGTCACGTGATTATGGGTAGCAACAAGCTTAGCCAATCAGAAAATTCGGCGCTCATTTTAACAAAACGGCTCAGCCAATCAGAATCAACGTGTTCCATTATAACAAACTGCGGTCCAGTTGGCGGCTATTTAAACCGGTGTTTTTGGCCCGCTCGGACCTCAACCTCCTGGGACCTTGGCCTAGCTTGAGACCTCCCGGAGCCTGACCGTCGTTTCTTGATCCCCGGATTGCGACTTCCCCCCCATCATCATCAAGGACGAGTCCCCCGGTCATCAGCAGCGAACATCAAGTGAAGAGCATCACCTGCTAGCTAACAGCGAAGATTGTGACAGCATCATCCCGAGTCTACAGCTGCAGAGCATCAAGCCGATTCGGTCACTGTGGATTACCTGGTCTCCGGCTGTTGAGTTTCTGATTGGTTGGGTGAGAGGCTACCTAGACTTGCTTGATTGGGTGATCCCTTATCTGTCCCCTTTTTCAGTAGCTGAATTAGGCGCACACTTTTGCTCATTTTGTTCAATAAGTGCTGTTGCTGAGGCAGAAATCATTCAATAATACTGCTAGTAGTCTAAAACTCCAATTCAATCTGAGGTGTGAAGTGATCTAAGGAGAAGGTTAAATCTAACAGTTATTTTTATCGGCTTTATTTCTTTGTTCGCCGATGGCTCAGATGAGTAGCTAAGCTAGTAGGCGCCGGTCACAGTGGACCAATGGCAAGGCGGTTCTCAGTCGACCAATCTATCAAATCAGTGAGCAAAACTGCCAGAAGTGCAGAATCGGCGCCAGAGATGTACTTTGTGCACTCTAGGGTAGCCAAGCGGCTCGGGTAAATGAATCATGCGAGGTCTCTGAAGTTCGAGTTAGCCTATCATCAGCGCTATGATAGGCTAGTTGGCGCGTTGAAGGCCAAAAGTACATATCTTCGTATTTAGCAATGTAATAGTACATGTAGCTACCCCATAGACTCGCCACTGCAAGAATCCCCTGCACAAGTCCCCTCTGTACCTGCATGGCCAATGCGATCTAGTCCCAGCAGTGTCCCTTATCATCGGCTATGACTTCGAGATTGACAGCAAAAAGACACTAGTTGCAAGGTAAGTGCAAAGCCCCTTCTAGTCGGAAGCCCGATTTCGAGAGTCCCGGTGTGGTGAGCCAGGACGTACGGGCTGGTGGCAGCGAGTTAGCTAATCTGCGGATTAACTAATTTCTACCTTCAAAATTCTCCCTGCTTGTCTCTCGCTGTCCCTCTCTTAGCTATAGGACCAAGACTGCTCGCCACACGATCAAGCTACCATGGGGCTGACCATCTGACAGGAGTGGGGGGCCAGGGCTCTAATTGATTTATTTCTGAGCCTGAGGCCCGAAGGCTTCCCTAACAAGGAGCCCAAAGGTCGAAACCCATCAAAAATGTAATAAATTTACTAGCGCATATAGCATGCACATGGCAATGAAATTTCATTTCATTCCGTTTAATTTTCAGCATTGTTTATTTTTTTAATAACTGTTTCCGAGATTAGAGGCTGCAGCAGCCAGCAGCCTGCGAACGCGTGACACAGAAGACTCCCAACAAAATGCGTTGAGGGCAGGGCACAGAGAGAAACTTCGTTGAGCTGTAACGCTACACTCAAACTATGCATTTTTGCATTGTGCCTATGCGTTCCTGTTGACTATCAAATACCCTGCTTTGAATATTCTGTGCTGCGAATTCTGAGATTTGGGCCTCACTCATAATAGAGCCTTTACAGGCCAGAGTGTTTGAAAGTCTTTCTGCCATGCAAGCAGAAGATAACAGAAAAAACTTGTTAATAACGCAAACGTTTAAAAATTAAAGAGCGTTCAACACAGACCAGAGAATCCTCTTGCACTTTCACATTCAAATGGCACTATACAGATGTGTTGCTAAAAATAGCTCTGGGGTTCGCCTTGCGTACATGGGGTGAGAGCGGCTGGCAAAATCAAGCTGTCCCATGCACGTATCGCGGGTTCGCGCCTTGTCTCCAGCCTGCTGTCTGACGCCGGCGCCCCGGATTCAATCGGCGACGTGGCTTTTCTTTGCGACTTGTGCTGCTACCGTCAAAGGACTCTGACAGCGTATCTTGTTGTTTCCTTGCGACGCCGGGAAATCTGGGAATGTGTAATTTGGGGAATGTAAGATCTGTGGAATGTAAAATCTTAGGAATTTGAAATCTTAGGAATTTGAAATCATAGGAATTTGAAATCTTAGGAATTTGAAATCTTAGGAATGTAAAATATGGAGGAATGCAAAATCTGGGAATGTGAAACATGGAGAAAAGCAAAATCTGCGAAATGTGAAAGCTGGGGGTGCAAAATTCGTGGAATGTAAAAGTTGGAGAAAGTGAAATCTAAGAAATGTAGAATTGGAGGAATGTAAAATTTAAGGAATGTGAAATCTGGGAGATGCAAATCTTAGGAATGTGAAAGCTGCGGGAACGTAAAATCTGGGGGAATGTACGAGCTAAAATCTGGGGAATGCAGAATCGAGATAATGTGGAACATATCCTAAAGTTCTAGCTAAAGTTTTCCACCAAAAAAGACTAAATGAGAGCTATGAAACTAATACTCAAGCTGTTTCTGCACCACAGTACTTTTAGCTCGCACTGCTCGTTGTTGAAATAAACTAAAAGAAGAAATCATAAATACATTTTGAAAAACCTTGTGAATCCCGATAGAACCCATAAAGAAAATTTTAGTCTCTTAACTTCGACAATAAGGACATCCGCCAGACCCAATGTCACTTGCTTGTAATTTTTATTTTATTCCCTGCAGTTGACTGCTTTGAGCTGAACGGCAGGCTATTATTGTTTACGAACTATTTGTGGGATCTGTATGCATGTAATTTTTTTATTTCACACCTTTAGAAAGAACAAAAAATAAAGAACTCCAAGTTCTCGGTAAACTAAAGTCCCCTTTTTTGCACAGCACTGACATTATGCGGCATATAATGAACAGTGCACGCTTGGTCTGAAAGCGCATGCACGATACAGATCGAGCGTGCGTCCTCTGCTTCTCTTTCCTCGCATGCTACGTACAATAGTATGGTACAGGGCGGCAACTGTGCGCACGCATACACCTGCACTCCTATAATTCAACCCTACTTTAACAATTCTACTGACTATCCATGGAGAGACATGGAATTGCCTTTTAGTTGTACTTGAAAGGAGGGAAAACTCGCTGCTTTAGAGAAAATTCACCGCGGATAAGCCGTGGGTTTCACTTGGATCTTCCTGAGAGTTACCGCGGCTTGGCCTATAAAATCATGGGTTTTCCACGGTGCTCCCCTCCTAAATTTTCTCTTATAAAGTCTGCAAGAAGTTGGAGTTGGCCAACATCTCTTGGTGAGTGTGAGTCCACATGGACAGTGAGTTTAGTTTCGTGCACACTTAGTTGCCATAATTTTTAAGAAATTTGAGCATAATTTGATGGCAATGTTAAGAGTCCTTTTTTGTCAAATGAGATTTGTTTAAGGAAAGATCAGATAGAAGGAAGCAAAAATGGTTAAGAATGTTAAACAAAATATTTTTTGTTACCGCAGAATTTTCTACCATCGTTCGATTAACAGGCATTCCCGTTCTCGAGTCCTTAGGGGCTGTGTGTATTGTACTTCTGTTGCAAAATTATTTTTGAATTCAACGTACCTGATTACTTTCTTTGCATGTAGTATCATAGCTACAGGGGTTCATTAGAGTCACTAGAATGTAATTTTGCTCATGTAAGTCAGAGCAAAGACTGAGCCTGTCTCACCAGATGCAATATTATATTTAAAATCAAATAAAAAGTCAAATCAAGACGCTTATTGCATGTGAAATTCCTTGGTCTCAGGGTTGGGTTAACAAAAAGCCAAGTTAACTGTCACTACATCCGGGTACTAAAACAGAAATCGGATTGCTAAGCGATTAGAAGTGATTAGAAGTACGCTCGTACGTGTACAAGAAGTTTTGATGGCATCTACGAATATCCAGCTTGTTCGGCAGTTTCACGTCTTTACCTATAAATGCTGAGCGGACACAGAATCTCCTGCATGCAGCGTCCACCTCACATCGGGATTTTTAGGTGCCGGAAGCGTCCGACATGCGACTGAATCTGCAGATAGTGATGGGCAGAAGCCTGGCGACTCTTCTGCTGCTGTCTGCCACATTTCAAATGTGAGTGATGCGACGCTTCATTCATTAAACCAACTGGGATTTTTTTGCGGATTAACATTTGCTTAAAGGTAGGCAGAATGTTTTGGGATGCTACTCTGGGGGCGCCATACTAATTGGGGCTGTCCTTTGTGGGGCTGCCCGCTGTGGGATTGTTCTTTGGGGACCTGTCCTTGCGAGGCTTGCGCTGTCAATGTACATTAATGTACGAAAGTTAATTGGATTATATCATAGTGCTGTAGCTGGATAAACAGAACTTGTTCTACACGCGATATTTTCTTGTCTTTCTACTTATCAGTAGGATGGTAAGTAGATACTCACCCATTTTATCGTATTGAATTCCGCTAGAATGTTGCCCCAAAATCGATGGCATTTCTACACGTACATGCGTATAGAGCATAGCTAATGATAATAATATATTACTATACATTCTATACATTATTAAAATATAAAACGTTTTCTTTTTACAGGTCGGTATGGGAGAAATAACTGAAGTACCGACCGAAAAGTCAATTAATCATATAATCAACAACACATTTTGCCAATAATAGCTCAGAAAATAACGTTTTTAGTAGACCAAATCTTAAGTGGGCCTTCCAGTAACTTTTGAGTGTCCATTTACAATAAATCTACTTTCCCGCCCTTTTTTCTTTAGAGCTCTGGCAGGCAACCAGTACTGCTATCCGCGTGGCAACACCAATGAGTTCCAGCTCAGCAAAAAACTCGAGTTCATTGAAGATCGAATCATTCCCAAAGCTGACGCGGACCCTGTGCCTGAGGAAGGGCTCAACTGCAAATGGAAGATTCTGACTGACCACCTTGACAATTCCGTTGTGGTTCTGACTGGCTTTGACACGGAGGCTCGCGTAAACGAGTGGAGGCGGACAAAATCTGTGGATTCAGCTGCACAGCAACAACCGATGCGATACGAACTGCACTCGAAGGCTTCGGACGGTAAGCAGCGCTTTGATCACAATTAGAGAATATTCTATAAGCTGTGCAATAATGTTAATTGTTGAAGAAGACAGCAGGCCTTTAGAGCATCAATTTTAGCCGTCTGGTCGCCAACGAAAAGAGAGTTGATAATAATAGTGATTATGAAATCAAACTTCACGCCTTTGCATAAATGCCTAGTATAGCTGACTCAAGGCAGTTGTAATGGTCTAGGGTTGTAGCCTAGTGGTTAGAGCGTCGGACGCACAACGTGAAGGTCGCAGTTTCGATTCCCGATCCCACTGGAACAATTTGTGTCCTTGAGCAAGACACTTTACTCTGCATTGCTTCAGTTCACCCAGCTGTAAAATGGGTGCCAGCATTAGCTGGGATAAGTGAGGGTGTGTGTCGAACCGCAGTCTTTGGACTGAACAGCCGTACGCAGCTTCAGACGCGCCGCGCAATAGCTGCGGCTGAGCTGTCGGTTGCACATCTGCCCATTGGGCAGGTGTAATCAATTATTATATTATTATTATTAAAGTAAGCAGTTGTCGAATGGCATCTGTGAACAAGCAGTCAGTGGGTTTTTACCCACGCTGCTACTGCCAGCTGGAACTCGATAAAACCAGTCAAACACTTCGATTCTTACCCTGGCAATGCGAACCCCAATGCATTTCCAGCGACTTGCTCGTCGCCTTCAACAAGCGAGCCAAAGCCCGTGGAGCTGGAGATGCTTCGCGTGCTGCAACTGACGAAAGGGTACGATAGAGCTGGCCCGATGCTGGACACAATTTTATTAAATCAATTTCTTACTTAAAATTCAATCACAATACATTACATCAAACTGTAGGAGCTCCTGACTGTCTCATTCCGGCTGAATCGGAGAAGCTCAGTGAATATTCCGGGTCTACATATTCGGCTGATGGAGCCGGATTCTGCGCAGAAGCATGACTAATTTTGAGAGCAACTGCTACACCAAAGGATCGGTTCGTCGGAACCTGACTGCTGAGCTGGCGGCTGCGATGAGGGCTGACAGCGGAGTCATGAGGCTCGCCAGCTTCAACAGCTCCACGACTCTGAAGAACTTCGTTACAGAGAGTAAGCTGGAGTGAACCGGTGGCTTTTTAGACTAGTGAAAATTAAACACAGTAGAGGCAGGATCTGCCATAAAATATCGCATGGCTACTCTCATGAGCTAATCTTACTCGCAGTAGTGAGGACTAACATGAACAATATCATTGTTAAGCAATAAATGCACATCAGTTTTAGCTGTAGGCAGCACAGCTTAACTCTTGCACAATTTCACTCCACTTGAACACCGGCTTCAGGCCAGCGAACTCGCGTCGGCTCCGGCCTGAGCACCCGCAGCAAGGAGCCGCTGAATCTCGCACAGAGGCTTCGCATCGGACTGTTCTATGAGCACAGGACCAAGAAGGTCTTCTACCTGAACTGCGGGGCAGAAGACTGCAAAATAGCTGAGTTCGAGGATGCTGATAAGCTGTGAGTTTCTTGAACTTGAGAATAGCAGTTTATCTGCTGTCAGAACAATAGGCTGGCTTATTAAATCAAATTTCACAACTCTTGACATTTGGATTCCAGAAACCATACCGTCCAGAGTACGAACTCCTCAGTCTCCTGTGGTTCACTCAGAGCTGTCAATCTTACCATTGATGGTGAGTACTCGGGCTGGTGAGCTTCACGGATTGCAGTGAGCAGCTTTCGGCTCTGATCAGCTTCCCGATGCGGCCGGAAACAGATGCGGAGACTCGAGCCAACCTGTGCTCAGCTGGATGCATGCGGCTGCCCAGTCGGCTGCGGAAGAACAACAAGTCCCAATCCTAAAAGGATGAGGCTGATTTTGGTTCTACTTGTGGTTTCTGGTGCATTCTATTGGCAGTTCTCTCTACTTTAACGCTAATGAGACGACGGCACAGCCTTCAATATATAGCCGCAATTTCGCCAAATCCGGGCGCAAGCCCGTTGAAAAGAGAGGAAGGTGAGGTGGTCTGCCAATCCGACTCTGAAAAACTCGGTTCGTAACGGGGACTGCGCCTTAGACGTCACAGCTGAATGGCTAATGTGGACGGAGTGACGCAACACCCATCACATCCCTGGCAACCTGACCAAGGCTACCGCGCACACATCAAACAGCTTGAAAGCCTTCGAACTCGCTTTTGTCTCTCTAATCATCTCAGTCTGAACAGCCAATAGCAGAGCTAGCAACTGCGACAATTAACCATAGCTATATGGAGTCTGATTGCTCGAAATCCAGTTTCAATTCCTCATCGGATGATCCAACAGACACCGCACCGGATTGTTGCTGCTGTTGTTAACTACCTGATATATAAATATAAGTACAATATTTATAATTGCCTCTTAAACGGCTTTATTAAGAATGCGAGTCGGCTGCCTTAAAACTCTCATTTGAATCCGAGTATAGAGAGAGAAATATGCTGCTAAATACGCGAGTATAATCAAGAAGAGTAAAAAGTTTCACCTGTACAAGGTGAATAAAATATATTTGCTTAGTGGGTGGATCTTACATTGTTGTTGGGTACAATTACTGCATAAATTGCTGCTTCTGTAGCATAAATACGGAAATCACATCAAATATCGGACATTGAAATGTCTATTTCATATATAGTCTTTCTGCACATTTCAGTTATATTATTAGAATTCATTTACATCCTTGTTACATAGAGACGGCTGTCTGAGCTTCTGGAGGGCACAGTGTTGCCCGATCAGAATTTCATACTCTCTCCAGGCCCAGTGACAAGTACTTAAGTCCATTAATTCACGGTTTCTCTAATTGTGCATTCACCTATGTGCAAATTTAATCCAGGAGTGAGTGTTTTGTCACGTGGGTTATCTTATCTACCCGTCACTATCTTTGCACTACCGTGAAATAAGTGTGGAATAATGGTAGACTGCTTTACACTAGCGTACAGGCATCCAGGAGACTTCTGCAAAAAATGAAGTAATTCTGGAATCAAGCAATCAATGGCTACGTGATCGATGCTGAGGTAATCAGAGAGTTCAACGTAAATAAATCTAGAAGTTAAGCAACCTGATAACTTTATTTTAAGTGAC
>NIVC01004977.1:0-29701 GCA_002269645.1 Macrostomum lignano | reverse complement strand
TTCGGAAACGGTGGCAGAGTTGATAGGTAGCTAAGGGTGGTCAGGTAGACAACTGACATCTCAGAGTCTGACAGCCTGTACTCCAGCAATCGTTCAATCACCTGGTCGATGTTGGTTTTTGTGCTCGACTTCTCTGGTTGCCATAGAAAGTGGCATTCAGACTCGGCAGATTAAATGGAGGCAGTCCTTTGAAGTGAAGCGTCCATGTGAAATTAGATTCTATATGGAATCACTGATTTGATGCGGCTGGAACAAAAACTGTCGCTGCTGCTTTTGGTGCAATTGAATCCAGAGCTTTAACTTTTACTCAACTTTAATGTACGTACGTAGTGGATAAATTTGTTTATGCGTCTGCAGCTAAAAATAGACGTACGCTCGTACTTGTGAGTGAACAACGGCGGTGGCCATTCTTGTTGGTGTTTCGTCTGGCAGGGCAGAAATTGTCTGTGTACTGTGCTCGCAGCTTTCTTTCTGCATTTACTGAGAAAGTCGATGCGCACTGTGCAGTGAGCTTTTGTTGGCGCCAGCCTTTCTTATCCAACCTGTACTTCACTAACTCATTTTTCCAACTGTTCTGTGTACGTTTCCCACTGTAATTTTCCTGGAAATGTAGCTGAAGCTCTGAAGATTAATTTTAATGGTAACGCTTCTTATCATTTATCTCTCTGAAATTTAAGCTAATTTTAAGCGATATCAAATCTTTTACAGGCAATGTTGTCTATTGTTAGTATCGTTGTTTAGAATACGCTCGTAAAAGTACGTCAAAAAGCACCATTGCGATGACTCACAATTCCATATTATTCACAAGGACTTTATTACTTAAGGAGTAAATGAATAGTGAAACCTCATTTCCTAAAAACTTTCACTAGAAACATTTTGTTGAAAAGAAGTCGCCTAATTTTTAAATAATTTTGGTGATGGGGCTCAAGGGCTTGGTCCTTTCGTGCCCCTTTCCCAGACCCGGGTTTGCGTACTGACCCTGGCTGCGGTCCTCCACTGACACGCGTACAACGCGGTGTCCGTCGGGACTAGGCTGCTCGAGCGTACGACGCACGACAGCCTACAGACTCGCGTATAGATAGAAGTGCCACGTTGGTCCATCGCTCGTAGCCGATCTTGAATATTTCGCGCAGCAGACCAGCTGTGCCGCGTCTACTTGTTGGTCGAGTGAGTCCGTCAACGTCCAGGTCTCAGCGTTGTACAGCAGGACGGTCTCGATCACTGCTTGAAACAGTGCCAGGGCAGTCAGACAGGGCCTCAGACTGCAGGGCTTCCCCTCACAGAACGAAAGGCAGCCAAGACACGCCCACGGCGACGCTAAGATCCACGCGTAAGCCAGAAACCAGACCGCTGAGGTAGATAAACTACTGGCAACGCAGAATCTCCGTCGACTGCCTCCGCACTAAATTTCAGCCTCGATGTGCTCTAGCAGGCAGTGCACGGCTGGTGCAACGCTAAAATTAATTTTCCTCTTCCGACAACGGCGTCTCTGGCGGAAGTTGGGATTGTCTGGCAGCGGGGTGGTGGCGCGTTAACAGTGGCGGTGTAGAGATCTTCGAAATACAGTGCAAGCAGACTACTAGAAGCAGTAAGATAAAAATTTGCACAACCAAAATTTTTAATGTCACGCGATCAAAACAAGGACGAAAAGACGGGAAACCTTGTTTCTTAGAAAAATTTAGAAGGCGGTTTTCCCGGAAAAATACACTACGGAGATAGAATTTTCATTTTTTCAGCACAAAATTGCTTTTGCTTGATAGGAGGCAGATCCAAGCTCATCTTTTGATATGTTGTGCCTTCTTATTGCTCTATCGATATTTGTAAACTTTCGTTCAAAAATTAGGATTCAAATTTAATTTTTATTTTACGTACGTTTCCTGTACCTAAAAAAATAATAATGCATTGTACAGCTCCAAATCTTTGGTTTATGAATCCATTTTATCATTTTTGCTACGCATATTTGTTACACAGTCAGCTAAGAATGATGAAATAGACTCATAAAATCAAAGAGCCAAGCTGTGCCATTTTAATGGTTTTTAGGCACTAGACGTGCACAAATATACGTAGAATAAAAAATTAACATGGAATCCTAATTTTCTGAACAAAAAGCTTTATGAATATCGATAGAACAATAAGAAAGGCACAAATATCAAAAGATATGTTGTGCCTAAGCGGTTGAGCTGCCCGATACAGTCGAGGACTGTACGCGAGCAGGTGGTGCTGCGCTCAAGGGCGTGAATCGCCGCTTGGCTGTCTGATTGGAGGGTAATTTCCTTCCCCAGACGCGCTGATTGTACAGCTCCATGGCGCAGGAGCTAATGGCGAGAACTTCGTTCTGGAAGACGGTGGAGCAGGTGCCGGTGTGTTGGGAGAAGGTCGCCATAGTTCTCCCTCCAGACACGATGCAGTAGCCGTAGCCAGAGGCGGAGTTGATTTGGGACCCGTCAGTGAAGCAGTGGATTTCATGGGGTTTCCAGTTGTCTCTTGCTTCATGACGTGGTGGAATGCCTCTCGCTTCTTCCAGGTCTCGCAGGCTGAGGTCGCCATGCGGCCGGAAATTCCGCTTTCTGAAGGCAAACTGCTTCTGGATTTGGACACCCAACAAAGAGGTAGGTCGAGGGGGAATGTCCAAGAAGGAGTTCATGCCAGCGAAGGGCGCAGAGGGAGCCGCGCTCATGATAGCTCGACAAGCGCGGCCTTGCACCCTATTTAGAACCTAAAGAACCCCTTTCACTAGGCACTGTTCCAAATGAAGCCGGCGAAGGAGATGGCCGGTCTAACAATGGCAGTGTAAATCCACCAGAGGCGGCGGGGGTGAGGCCCCAGGTAGCGCCGAAAGCTCTGCGGATCTGCGCGAGAGTCGCGAGGCTTTGCGGGCTTTGGTTTGGACGTGCGGGGTCCAGCTTAGCTGTGGTCGAGGGTGACGCCCAGACATCTGGTTTGTTTCTCCATGGCAACAGGTTTGCCATAGAGGGAGAGCGGTTCGATCCTCCAGTTTCGGCGGCTGGTGAACATGATAGCCACGGTTTTAGACTCAGAGAACCTGAGACCGCAGCTGTGTGCCCAGCGTTCGGCACGGTGGATGAAGGCTTGAAGGAGTCCCTGAGGACCGCGGGTGATGGTCCAGCCACAGTGGCGGTAACATCATCCGCATAGCCGACCTTCTAAACTGGGTCCGGATGCGGGCTGCAAAGCAGCTCGTCCATGACTATATTCCAGAGGATCGGGCTTAGGAGAGGATCGGGCTTCGGGCTTAGGACTTGCGGTCCGCCTTTCTGGACTTCCACGGAGCGCGAGTGTCCCAGGAGGCGCGAGGTGGCAGTACGATGGGAGACCATGTACATGATCCAGCGAGTGAGGTGCTCGTGCGTGCCCCGGGATTCCAGGGCCCGCTTAAAGACTTCAAAGAGCACATTATTGAAAGCATCATCAATGTCGAGGAAAAGCGAGAGCGCGTATCCATTGCCAAGCACGGCGTGCTCCAGCTTGTCGACAATGGCGTGCAGCGCACTTTCGATGGAGCGTCCAGAACGAAAGGCGTGCTGGTTAGGGAGAGCGGGGAGTTCCTCAGCTCTACGAGGAGAAGGCGCCAGAGCACCAGCCGTTCCATCAGTCTCCCTTCCCTGGCTTGGGTATGAAGACTACCGTAGCCTCTTGCCAGGCTTTTGGCACGTACCCAGGGTAATGCTGGCCTTGAAGAGGTTGCAGAGGAGGCCGAGAAACCTGTCATTTATAACTGCCTCATGGAGGAAGGCAGGATAAATGTTGTCAGATCCTGGTGACTTGAAAGGAGAGAAGTATTTTGCGGCGCGAGCCGTCCTCTCTCTAGTAATGATGGTCGAAGCCAGGATCTGTCCGCCCGGAGAGTGGTCCGGTGGGCCTAGCTGCTGTGCGGCACGTGGGAAAGAGCTGGTGAGCATGATGTCCAGCGATTCCCCAGGGTTCTCAGCGAGCCGGCCGTCCGGTCTTTTAATAACTGAGAGCTTTTACATTTTGTCAAGAGTGAGAGCCTTAACTACGCGCGAAGTAGGACGGGTGCCTTCTAACTCCGCGCAGTATTGGCGCCATTTGTCGGACTTGGCTTTCCTGGTTTCACGCTTAAAGTCGCGGATCGCTTCTTGGTAGGCGGCCAGGTCAGCTGGGTCCTTGCTCTTGCGAGCTTACGGTTGGAAGCTTTACCTTGCGCCGGAGGGATCCAAGCGCCGGGTGCAAACAGGGGGCGGATATTGTGCCTTTGTAGGCTTTAAGAGGACAGGAAGCCTCATGGGCTGTCAGGACGGTCTTGCTGAGCAAGTCTGCAAGGTCATCCACTTCCTGACAGATGGTTGGAGCGGCGGTAAACAGCTGATCTGTCTGGCGTTTCAGGGTTTCCGTGAAAGCCGTCCAGTCAGTGTTCCGGACGTTCCTTTTCCACAGGATGTGAGGCTTGGGGCAAGAGGATTGCAATCGGAAACGAACGAAGCGATGGTCAGACAGAGATTCCTATTCGTCCCAAACCTCCCAGTCCTTGACTAAAGGAGTCAAGCCATGGGAGACGAGGGTAACGTCGAGGGCCTCCGTCCATCGCCCGTTGTCAAAGGTGGGGGTTCCACCAATGTTGCAAAACTCAGTATTGGTGGTGCAGATGTAAGCAAGGAGTTCCTCGCCTCTGCTGTTGGAAGTATTATTGCCCCAGTGGTGTGGTGAGCGTTGACGTCGCCCGCCACCAGCAGCTCGAACCTACAGTTAGAGCAGTAGTCCACGAGGGAGATGAGGTTGGGTGGAACCGCGGGGCCATCGCCAGGGATATAGATCGAGGCGATGATGACCGTGCGGTTGGTGATAATATGGTTGAATTGAATCACACAGAGATCTCTGTCAGAGAGGTCCGGTCTGTGCCAAGCTTTGAGATGGGTAGACACGAACATGGCTGCTCTGGGGTTTTGGTGGTCTTGAAAACAGTCAAAACCAGCAGGAATATTCAGAATCTTACCTTTCTTTGTCCAGGGCTCCTGGAGTAGGATGATGCCCGGTTTCGCAAAGTTTGCCACCCGCATCAGGTTGGTCGAGGCCGCGATGCAGTGGTGTAGGTTTAGCTGCAGGATGTCCACTCCGGGGAATCCACGAGTGGTCCGCGCAGCTTCCTGCCGGCTCAGGGCGAGTTGTGCAGGAGAGCCACCTCTTCTGCCTCGCCGATAGCTCCAGGCTCCAGTTCCATGGGCTCCTTCCGGATGGTCTCCATGGTCGAGGGCGATGCCTCCACCTGGGCGGCATTCTCGCTCTCAGCCCGGTTTTCTGGGGGGCAGTGGTGACATTGGGCTGGGGGTTGCTGCGGTTGTGGGCCCTGGCGGTGTCCAGCAGCTGCTTCGCGCGCTGAGTCAGACCAGAGCGGATAGTGTTCCGGGTGGGTTTCCGGCCCTTTCCACGTCCGCCTGTTGCTGCAGCTTTCGCGGCTTTCCCTCTGACAGGGTCCACGTCCTCGGAGGGGTCGTGACGACCGGGAGCTTCTTTTCCTGGGCGTTTCCGCCCGGCAGAGCCCCCGCTCGCTCGCTTACGCTTCTCCGCGGGCGGTGCCCGCTCGCTCGCTTACGCTTCTCCGCGGGCGGTGCCCGCTCGCCCGCTTACGCTTCTCCGGGGGCGGTGGACGGGTGGCGTCAGACTCAAAGCTAAAGAGCTGAATCTGCATCAGCCCGACAGAGATGAGGGACATGTCCGGATAGCGGAGCATCCAGCTATCCGACAGTCCTAGAATAGCCGTGAAACCATCTCCGTCCGGCTTGGAGATGGTCTTGTGAACTACGACACCGTTTGCCGGTAGCGCCGGGTTGGTAGCCACTAGCAGGTGACGCAGCTCGTCGGCCTTGGTGATGCAGCTGCGAGCCGAAATCCAGGCACGGTGCCGGTGTGTCTGGGGTCGCTCGTCCTCCATGTAGATAAACAGGTTTTTCAGCACCGTACATATTCCTGCACCAGAATATAGGGGTGCAGGTGTGTAGGATCGCAGACTGGTCTGTCTCATGCTACACAGGCGTGCTGAACCCACCTTGCATGCGTTAGTATTATCACGAAAACAGTGAATTACAATTTCATTATGCGAAAAACCGGTTCGCAACATTTAATTTTAGAACTCGCAAAAAATGTAAACGTTAACCTTAAATTGACCTAAGTTTCACTGCTTCTTTTCGAAAATCTCATCTGTCAAATAAAGTCCTTTCGTAAACTCATCAAAAAACGGTTTGAGCTCAAGGTCGACTCAAAACGGGTATAAATATAAGCGAAAAATCTGAGCTGAAATCCATACCGTAGCAGCCTCGAAGCAGCCTCAAGAGAACTCGAGACAAACTAACATGAACGAGAGCTAAATCTCTGAGAGAAGCTTATATCGATCGGTAAGCCTTGGTCAAATCTTTGTTATTCGATTATTGAGAGCTGTGTTATTGCCGGCTGCTATTATACAGTATATTTCTATCGAGTTATTGAATTTGAGGCCTCCGAGAGACGAGGAGTCAGCGCGCGTGATGGACTCGGCAGTTAACGGCGCGGCGGCGCTCCCAAAAGCGCACAAGCACATGTTTGAGTTCTGTTTGCCTCTGTGTTGCTTTTCGGCCACGCGCATTCTTGCCGTCTTCGCTTGCAGCACACATAGTTGAAAGTCCTCCCGGTGGCTTGCGAAAACGGGTGTTGACCGACACCATGTCCTGCCTCTTCAGGAGAGTCTGGAGAGGTCCATGAGAAGTCCTCCAGGAAGTTTCCGTTCTTATGCGCGTCTCGAACAGAGACCGCTCAAACCTACGCAGGACAGTGTTCAGGTCTACGACGACATATGCACACTCTACGCGCATCGAGGGATGCTCAACGAAGTCTTGAGCCTTATCAGGCATGGACGCGCAGAACGCACAGAACGGGCGAAAGCAAGCTTTCCTGCGTGCTTTGATTCTGAGAACATGTACTTTAGATCAGCTCTTAGAAAACAATGATTAATATTGTATGCGGTTGGAGTGTTTGCGCTTGCTGTCGCCTGTCACTGTAACAGTCCCTGTAAATTTATGTACACAAACACTAAAATTGCTCTGAACCACATAAGCAAGCAGAGAGTACACAACAAATTGAACTCAAACAATGCATAGGGCAGCACTGTAAAACCGACACAGCTTTTAAGATGCATTTTGTGCGCACTATCTGCCCCCATAAGTGTTCAACTAGCTCGTATTCTTCATCTTTTTTGCTTAAAAGACGCAGTTAGAGAAAGGCCTTGGAGTAAAGAGAAGCGAGACACTCGCATTGCAAGTAGTGCTGACTCTCCTCGTACTACGCTCGTAGGTTTGCGATTAAGTGCGCCTTCGCCCTTCGGTATTTGGCATGTTTTCAGTGATAATATAAATCTAACATATATTTCAATACAGGACAATAAAAAAACATTTTCTTTAACTTACTTAGACGACTGAAAGCAAATTTTGTACCCAAAAGTTTCACAGGGTCCGCTGCTACGATGGTTGAGTCCTTGGACCAGCTGGAGTGTCACTTTACTTGGCGTCCTGACGAGGAAAGTACAAAAGTCAACATCGAAGACGTGATCAAGACCACAGAACGAAAGATCAAAAGAGAGCCTCACAAGAAGGTCGCCTACCTCACTACGCTGGCATACCTACATACCCAAAAGACGCGCGTGGATTTCGTCAGAGCGCAAGAACTCCTGGATGAGGCGCGACGCATTGATGCTCAAATTCAGTCAGACAATCAGACTGACCTGCACGTATCCAGCGAGTATGTTATCAGAGCTGACATATTGCACCTCAAAAAGATGCGCGGAAATACAAGTAAAAAGTTCCAGAAGCGTGAAGAGGACTCACTTGCACAGGAACTTCGCGAGCTCAGCAGTCTGTGGAATGACTCTAACAAACGAGCTCAAGTCTTCGGCGTCAAAGGCGTCACTTTTGACTGTTTCGGACCCAAAAAGTATGCTATTGGTGTTGAGGCTTTTTCCAAGGCCAAAGAAATACAACCAGAAAACTTTTATTGGCTTTATGGTGAGGCATTTTTAAAGGCTCGGTGCAACAGGCAGACGGCAAAAAAGCAGGCCGACAGTGAATTGTTGGAGCTGTGGCGCACCGCCAGAGAGATTGGGGAGAAGAAGAATCTCACAACCTCCATTTTTTATGCCAACTATGCAGAAGCAATTCTTCACAATGTAAACCACGAATTGTGTTGCCAGCTCGTTGAAAAAGCTACCAACATGTTTCTGCAAAGCCCGAAGAGCTTCAAAGAGCATTCGTTATTCATGTACGTTGTGTGCGCAAAAATATTTCGGCATCTGAATTGGCGAACAAAAGAAAGTTTTGACCAGCAAAAAAAGGCTCTACTGGACGATGTAAAAAGTTCTGACTTTTCAATAAGCGACTCCGGATTTTACTTGGAGATGGCGGGTGCAGCCTGCGAAATCGGGAGTACAGATGAAGCAATGCAACTGCTAAAAAAAGGCCAAGAAGTCGCAGCTGCACCTGGTAATCTTTGGATCGAGCTGAAACTTCTGGAACTGCAGAGCGAAAGTTTAGGCAAAGATAAATCTGTAGCTCACTTCGACTAACTTCGTCAGATATTTTCAATGTATAACAAAGATGTGGCAGTTATTCTGTTTAGCAAGGCTTTGTATTTGATGAAGCAGGGTGATACGGACGAAGCTATAGAGTCGTGCATCGCTGCTGTAGAGGCCCAGTCCAGTTTAGAAATGGTGTTTTACGCAAAGAAACAGGCCTTCTTTGAGGATCTTTTTCGTTTAAAAGAAGGCAGAGAAGAGTACTTGGCATGGTTTGCTTCTCTGTTTGGCACATTTAGGAAGAAGCTGGACATCGAATCGCTTTACAGAACCGCATTAGAACGAGATGAAGGTAATGAGTTCGCTCTGGAGCACCTTGGTCGCTTTCTAATGAAGAACAGAAACTTCGATGCCGCAGTAGACTGTTTTAGGAAGCTTCCAGATGAGCATGAAAGTAAAAACAAACTGCTGGCTCAGTCACTTCTAGAGAATCCCGAGGCTGATCTAAAACATTTTCAGGAGTGCCTCGAGTGCGGATGTCGCGATGCGGCTCCTCAAATTCTCGAAATTCTCGAGCGTCGAAAGTCCGAACAGAAAACTGCCGAAAGGGTGATGGCGGATGCGTCACCATCAGCTCAAGCTGGAAAAGACCCGCTGTTCTTCCGCCGAGAGTTGTACGAGCTGTGCACCAAGATCGAACTCACTATAGATGATTCCAACAGCTTCTTTATTGAAACTGAATCGGATTTGGACGATTTAAAGAAGTCTGGAAAGCTCAGAATCGCTGAGTTCTTGGAGCTCAATCTGCTAACGAGCAAAGCGGGCTCGACTCGGTCAGCTGAAGGCGCCGGCGATCGCGGAAACCTCATGAGATCGAATCGATTTCTCATGACGAAGCTGCAGATGAAGGAGACTGGTAGAGAAGTTCAAGAAATGAACAACATGATCGTCTCGGTGCTGAAAGAGGCGAAGGAAGTCCTCGATCGGTCGCTGGCAGTTCGGCTTAAGGGATCGGGTCGAGAGTTCTCATATCCTCACGCGTTTGGCCAGTTTAAGAAGCAGCTTGGAGGCGACTATAAAAGGCAGTTCAACCAGCTTAGTTCCGAGACAGAGCGGAAGGCATTCGAGCTCGAGTCGCTGATGAAGCTGCTCAAGAACGATACTGTAACGCTTGAAAACGTGCAAAAATGCCTGCTAGAAGAATCAAAGCGAATTGATAAGGATACTCGTAAAAACTTTCACCAATCGAGAGACACCAGAGACATATTCAACTTCATGGTGAGTCGTGAGCACAGAATTCTATCAAGTGAGGACAGCTGGATTGTCCGCTGGGTCTACCTGGTTAACAACGAGAAGCACTCGACTGAGATCCTGGTGAAAGAGCTCAATCAGCAGCTCAAATCTGATTGGTCGGGAGGCGGAGTGTGCCGAAAGACGGCGTACGATGTGGCGCACCTGGCAGCGGAGTTCGCTGAGGAGACGTGGGCCGTTTTCTCCAATGGAGTTCGAGCTGGTGAGGCTACTGGAGTACAATCTGGTGAGGCTGCTGGAGTCCAAGCTAGTGAGGCCACTGTAATACAAGCTGGTGAAGCTACTGGAGACCAAGCTGGCGAGGCCACTAGAGTACAAGCTGGCGAGGCCACTGGAGTACAAGCTGGCAAGGCCACTGGAGTACAAGCTGGTGAGGCCACTGGAGTACAAGCTGGCGAGGCCACTGTAGTACAAGCTGGCGAGGCCACTGTAGTACAAGCTGGCGAGGCCACTGGAGTACAAGCTGGCGAGGCCACTGGAGTACAAGTTAGTGAGGCCACTGGAGTACAAGCTAGTGAGGCCACTGGAGTACAAGCTGGCGAGGCCACTGGAGTACAAGCTAGTGAGGCCACTGGAGTCCAAGCTGGTGAGGCCACTGGGATACAAGCTAGTGAGGCCACTGGAGTACAAGCTGGTGAGGCCTCTGGAGACCAAGCTGGCGAGGCCACTGGAGTACAAGCTGGTGAGGCTGGTGGAGTACAAGCTGGTGAGGCCACTAGAGTCCAAGCTGGTGAGGCTACTGACTAGTGATCGTCAAGTAAAATGAGACACGCTCAGGTCGTTTTACAATACAGAGATTTTTTATCCTTGTCAGACGATTTCAATTCCCAAAATTTTTCAGTACCTACCTATGTATACCTTTGGAGTTGTCACAATTGTAAATTTCTCTTCGATATATGTTTAAAGCAGGAAAGCATTGGCTCTGAAAACCCCAGCTTTTTATTTCAAAGGCATTGTTAAATCAAATCGATTCTTGTTAAGTCTGGGCAATTTTAGATATTCCGTTCAAGGCAATGCAGTGCTATGCCCAGTTATATTCACTGTGCAGCATTGAGCAATCTGCATTATATGAATAGCTTAAAAAGCATATGTAACAAATCCTGAAAATTTTTAGTTTGGTGATTCTCGATGGAGCCGTTTCCTTTCTAAAATAAAAATCGTACAGATCCGTAACACGCTCGTATCAGAGAGGAATCCCTCAGACAATCTTTTTGCTGCGCCGGAACGGAGGAAAGCAAGGCACACGAGATTCATGAACACGGGCTAACTTTTACACCTTGAGGCTTGGCAAGGCTGCACTGAGGCACAGTGCTGATTGAAGCACAGGGGTGTATTAAATCACTGCGCTTATGGGAAAAATCCTATTTTATATTGTTTGAGAATGTGCACAACAAAAGTTCACTCGTCTGTTTGCATTTCGTGTGCCTGCTTTGCTCCGTTCCGGCACAGAAAAAATTGTCAGGGCCGGGTAGTTCGACGGGTGGAAAATGGCTTGGTATTCCTACTGATATTTAGTATTTTGGAGTTACATAGGTTACTCTTATTGGTATGCACTTTATGAATCAATGCATGTGAGTGTTAAAATATTTCCGATGCTATCTGAATTTCAAGGATTTTGTATGACTACGAGTATACTCACTTTTTTCAGTTAGTTACGCACAAAGTTGATCCTGACTTTTGGTATTGGCCGTAGTGTTCACAACAGCGTCATATTGTGGAATTCTGTAATTCTGTAGTTATGTATATGTATTTTTTTACTATGCTAGATTACTAGACTTTTTTACTATACTTTACTAGATTTTATTGGACTAGGCGCCCTCCAGTAGGGAGCCGCTTAAATTAGTATAAATATAGAGGAGCGAGAGGAGTAAAATCTTTAATCACAGTCATTGCCTCGACTGACTTTTGTTCTGTGAAGCCAGTCCTGCAATCCGAGGTCCTACCTCCGAGGCCCGAGGGCGGAACTATTCCAGGCGGTGGTGGAGACCGTCTTGCTGTACAACGCTGAGACCTAGACGCTGACGGACTCGCTCGAGCCACAAGAAGACGCTTGAGATGTTTCAAACTCAGCACTGTATCGCCGCCCTGGCCTTGGTCCGCCCAAGTGATCTGTTGTGCTTTCAGGGACTCCGGCTGCCAGGTCACACACATCATACGCGCCGAGTCGTACTGCCCACATCCCGTGCCGGAGGTGCAGGCACCCTATCGGCGGGGACAGGCGCGCACTCGGCATTTCGTATGTCGGCTGACGCTGGCGTTCCGGATTCGGTCGGCGGCGCAGCTTTCGTTCCCGACCTGTCCGAGAGGCGCGCTCTGTGATGCTACCTTCTAACAACATCTTTGACAGCGTGTCTTGTTGTTGTTGTTTTTGTTGTTGTTGTTTGCGGAGATGAGCTCAGAGGGGCCGCCAGTCGATGGCCCCCAGGAGCTGCGCCACTACTTCTCCTCGTGCAAGGTCACCAATGCTAGTGACGCCGATGGTGCGTCTAGTAGGTTCGAGCTTAGGACAATGGAGAATATGGAACTGCTCAGTCGGTTGATTGCATAGCCGGCATGGCCCTCCTTCGGCGATGCCTGTTCGGTGACGATAGTAGGATGATTCTGGACAATGGCCGGATCTGACTTGGGATATAAGCGTCCGCTGCCGACGAGTGCCCGTTCCTGGGGACACCGGGGTGCGGTATACCTCCAGGTGTCCTGGCAGGTCGGGCTGATACCTAAGGTGATGGTAGATCCGCTCCTTGGAGGCGGGGGAGCGAGATGAGCACCTGACCTTGACAGAGAGTCGCTGCGACTTTAGCTTCTGTGTCGACGAGTTCATTGCCGTGCACCCCCGAATGCCCGGGCACCCAGAGCAGCGTAAGTTTGGTCCTATGGGCCGCAGTCACGAGGAGGGCCTTCGCTAGTTCGAGCCTCGCGTTCAGTGTGGGCCGGTCGGCTTGGATGGCGGTAATGGCACTTTGACTGTCCGTGAGGATGGCGGCGCAGGCGGGAGCGGAATCGATGATGTCCTGGAGCGCGAGAGTGATGGCATTTAGCTCGGCCTCGTAGGAATTGCACCATCGGCCTGCTGCCGCGTGCCCTCTGCGGATGATAATGCCGTCTTCTTTGCGGAGGAGGATCCAGGCCGATCCCCCGTTGGTGGTGCCTCCTGAGACCGAACCGTCAGTGAAGTAGAGGGCTGCATCGGGACAACGCTGCTCAATCGCGGAGAGCACTGCCTCGGTCGCAGATCCTTCATGCTCGGGGAGTTTGGTGAACATCTGCACCCCGCAATCAACCAGCGAGTCCCATGGGGGTTGCGGGTCGTAGGTATAGGCAGACGCGGGAGAGGGATCATAGCGTTGCAGATGGCTCTGGCTTGCTCTCGTAGCCCTTTGTTGGCCGCTAGCCGGGTGTTGAGTTGCCTGTCACAGATCTGCCGGAACGGATCGTCGGCCGGTCGGCGGTTTGCTTTCTCGTAGGCCATCAGGGCCCTACGGCGGGCTTCGAGGCTGATCGGGCTGACGTTGGTTTCCATATAGATGGCTTCCACCGGTGTCGAGCGTGGCAATCCCGTGATGGCTCTGAGGGATTCTCTTTGAGCGCGGTCCAGGTCGTCGAGGCGGGTACTGGACAGCCATGGAGTCAGGCAGCAGCAGCGTGCCAGACCACAGATTCGACGAGTGCTCGATAAACCCGGAGGAGCAGGGCGCGGTCCCAGCCCCATTCGCGATGGGCGAGCGCGCGGATGATGGCGGTTCTGCGTGTCATCTTCTCTTTGACTGCGTTGGAGTGCTTATCAAAAAGGAGGCCATGGTCTATCCACACCCCGAGGAACTTCAGTTCTTTCTTGGAGGGGATCGAGTGGCTGTAGACAGTGTAGAGGCAGCACTCGGTCTTGGATGGATTAAGGTCAATGCGCAGGTGATCTGCCCACTGTTCGATCTTCTGGAGCGCATCTTGAGTGCGAGCAAGGATCTTGTTGTTGTTGTTGTTGTTGTTGTGCATGTAAGTATCATTGAGTATGCAAGTATTAGAATGGCAGTTTCGTGAATTATAGCTGACTCAGAATCATAGAATCTCACGAAATGATGAGTAAGACTTAAGCATGATGGAGTCCGTGAAGTGCTGCAGTGCACAAGTGTGCAGACACGGCAGATGTGTTACCAAAAGACTGAGGCTTCCACTGCTGTAACTTATATCTACTTTTACGAGCTAGCGCAGATGCGTGCACAGATTTAAACACATGCATGAACGTGTATAAAAGTTGAAGCTCTGGGCGCGTTACACCAGAAGCAGCCAAAATTTTGTTACAGCCACAAATTATCAGTGCTTCTACGCTCTTCTGCAAAATAGAATCTATGAGCGCTTCACTTCAAAGGACTGCTCCATTTAATCTACCGAGTCTCGAGTGCTCTATCTATCTATCTATCTATCTATCTATCTATCTATCTATCTATCTATCTATCTATCTATCTATCTATCTATCTATCTATCTATCTATCTATCTATCTATCTATCTATCTATCTATCTATCTATCTATCTATCTATCTATCTATCTATCTATCTATCTATCTATCTATCTATCTATCTATCTATCTATCTATCTATCTATCTATCTATCTATCTATCTATCTATCTATCTATCTATCTATCTATCTATCTATCTATCTATCTATCTATCTATCTATCTATCTATCTATCTATCTATCTATCTATCTATCTATCTATCTATCTATCTATCTATCTATCTATCTATCTATCTATCTATCTATCTACATCCACGTCAATACGCTCGTAAACCGGACAAACATAATCAGGCCACAAACGAAACCTAGCGCAGAAGTGCAGCGCAGTGCAGTGCTTAATCAGGCACGGCATGAGATCAGATGAATAATTCAGTCACACCAGTCTGCTGTTGCCAGGCAGCCAGCAGCCTCAAGCTCCGCTCTCGACAGACGCACTCAAGCGTTCACCAATCTAAAATCTGTGCTCAAGACGAGTCTACACTCATCCATTATGCTCACTTTCACCCTCTAGCCCTCATCCCTCGCCCAGCTGCCTTCATCCATTCAGAATCGTCCGTCTTCCCCGCCGGTATTGTGTCGCGTGCTAATTTCAGTTTCCTCTCCAATTTTCTCTTGAGGGTCGGGTCGGGGATGAAGGTATGACTTGACGCGACCCAGGGAGCCTGGCTGTGAGCGCATCCGAGGCAGCGCAAAAATCATTCTTATAGCAGTTGTGGTGGAGAGAAATCAGTCATTTCCGCCGACAGACTGCGACAGCAACGCACCAGACTCACAGATTTGGTCAGGATGTCAGCTGAGCCAGCAGAGACCCAGGGCGACGTCCTTGAAGCTGACAGTCGTCAAGACAGCAGCGCAAACGAAGATGATGATGAGGAAAGAGACTCGCTTGAGGACGAAATCGAGCAGCAGCAGCAGAGGAGGCTGGCCAAGTCAGGCGCTGCCAGCAAGTCCAACTCGAAGCAGCATCGACCTGTGAGAAGAAAGAAACGAACCGTTTCGAAGCCGAGTGTCGTCAAACGGCAGCCGGTCAAGGATGTCTCATCTTCAACTGCAATACCACCAGAAACAGAAAAGCCTCAGGTGCCACAACAGACCAAGGATGAGCAACTGACTGACTCTGAGAACAGGCCTCAGCAGCAGCAGCTACCGCAGCAACGTGAAAAACAAGCACCTAGAAAGGTTCAGACAACAACAAGTTCAGTAAAATGTGTTACAAGTAAGCTTAACTACGTTGGAATAGACTTATAGTATCCCTTTTATGCGCCTATTTTGATTGGAATGTTCTTCACACTTCAATTTCTAGTCTATTGATTTTCTGTTCCTGTCTACTTCTCTCTTGTTCCTGTCTACTTTTCCCCAATTGTTCCAGTCTACTTCTCCACAATTGTTCCAGTCTACTTCTCCCCTTGTTCCTGTCTACTTCTCCCTTTGTTCCTGTCTACTTTTCCCCTTGTTCCAGTCTACTTCTCCCCAATTGTTCCAGTCTACTTCCCCCCTTGTTCCAGTCTACTTCTCCCCTTGTTCCAGTCTACTTCTCCCCTTGTTCCTGTCTACTTCTCCCCTTGTTCCAGTCTACTTCTTTCCTTGTTCCTGTCTACTTCTCCGCTTGTTCCAGTCTACTTCTCCCCTTGTTCCTGTCTACTTCTCCCCTTGTTCCAGTCTACTTCTCCCCTTGTTCCAGTCTACTTCTCCCCTTGTTCCAGTCTACTTCTCCATTTATTCCTGTCTACTTCTCCCTTTCTTTCTCATGCATCATGCAACAGACACTTCAACAGCAGCTCAGGCAGCTCCGCAGCCGCCGCCACCCGTCCCACCACTGAGGAGGTCGCAGAGCGCATTCGTGGCCCCCACAATGGACCAGCATCAGCGACTCCGGCGAGACTCCAAGCAGATCGCCACTGGAGGTCTGGAAATCGACACCCTGATGTCAGAGTCCACCAGGTCGGAGCCGGAGACATCACCGGCAACTCTGACCAAGAAGATGTACCGGCTAGAACCTGGGCCGCATCATAGCGAACTGGAAGCTAGAAAGCTGCAACAGGCCGGGGATTCGAACTCGCGACGGTCCAGTGTAGCCTCGCAGCATCGAGAAGTTGCGCCTGCGGCTACATTGAAGGTGCCGGGGCAGCAGAAACCAGCGAGGAAGCTGCCGCAGAGAACCGGGGGCGCGGGGACTCGGTGAGAGCGTCTTGGAGATTGACTTTACATGTGTCTGTCTGTCTGTCTGTCTATCTGTCTGTCTGTCTGTCTGTCTGTCTGTCTGCCTGTCTGTCTGTCTGTCTGTCTGTCTGTCTGTCTGTCTGTCTGTCTGTCTATCTGTCAGTCAGTCTGTCTGTCTGTCTGTCTGTCTGTCTGTCTGTCTGTGTGTCTGTTTTTTCATTTACCGTAGGTTTTGGGCCATTTGGTAATAATAAATAAAATATGAATCATCGCCGAATTCTGCAGCTCAAAGCCCACCAAATCCAGCGCAGTCCGGATCAAGGAGGCGCCAGCCGCTGACAACAAGCTGGCAGAGAAGCTGGAAGTGACACTGAAAATTGAGTCGCTGGAAACTGATCAGGATGGGTACGGAGACCAATATTGATGTTATTGTTGCCATAGATCTTATATCCCCTAGATAGGCCACTCTCAGTGCATTCAATAGGAAAAGACCGACCACGCGAATTGCAAGAAAAATTTAATTAAGCCGACAGCGTTTAAGACAAGTCTGAGGTCAGTAGCTTAAAGGGACATAGACATATTTCTTTCGTGGTTACAAGAATATTCGCAACAGACACAAAGTTCACTGGTCCTCGCGACTTGCGCTTTGCTATCAAACAGATGAGTGGAAGAGCGCTGAATTCGAGGCTGCTGTGTTCGGGGCTGCAGCATACATAAATTGCCACCACCAAAAAGTAATGGAGTCAACATGTCGCTGCACAACTTCCCTAGGAGTGACTCTGCTGCACAGAAGTGGATTGAAGCGATAAGCGACCCTGAAGTCGAATTCCTTTCAGTCATCGGATTCAGGCATAGCCTTTTTTCCGAAACAAGGGCTACACGGACTGCAAGTATGGCTTGCGCCTGCCATCTAAGTATCCTTAGAAAAACCCTTAATACGCGCACAAGCTACTGACCTGATACCGTGTTCGCAAAATCTTCAAGAAAGACGAAGGCTCTATGGGTGTGCTTATGGTCGTGAGTGGCTTATCTAGGGAATGTAAGATCTATGATTTTGGCTTGAGTTAGATAAAAATCTATTTTTAGAATGATCAATTAGTACCTTAAGAAGTCGGGAAGGTCGTTTTCGACCACTTACAACTCCCCAGCGCAGTCGGTTCAAAATATCTATGGACAGCGCACAAATTCTCTACCCACCGTTCCAGTCGGCTATGGGTCGAACTCGACCAATAATAGAAGTGAAGCAAACAAGCTTTGCAAAGATGGCTCGTACTAACAGTAACAACAGTAACAAACCAGCAAACATAGCGGGAAAGTTCCATTCAAATTTCAAAAACATTTAGAGCTTGCCAACACTTGATAAAATGACAATGGTTCTTAAAATGTGCCACGTGCCAAAGCAGTTCACAAGACACAGGGACGGGACGCCAGGACACTGCGAGCAGACGTACACTGTCTTCTTTTGACACTGTCGGCATCGACGCCTCGGTCGATTTTGCCCAGCAACCTGGCCTGACTTGCTTGGAATGTGCCCGGCTGCGGCGGGTGCCCGACCGACCCGAACCGAAACGCAACGTCTGCCTGGCCCAGACTGTTCTATTGAATCCCTGATCGCAACTTCTAGGTAGCAGAGGAAACTCTTTGTTCCTCCAGCATTCTGGTAAACGATCCAAGCATTGCGAACCAGAAGGAGGATGATGTGAAAACCGAGCTTCTGAAACCATTTCTGCGTCTTCCTGTTCGGATGGTACGACTGGAGTCCACTGTCCAGGCGATCTACGCCGCCCATAAAAGACGAATAGATGGCGATGCAAACCAACAACAAACCGAATAGTTGGCTTGATCCGGCAGATTCCAGGATGGATTGCAGCCAGTTGTTCCCAGAAATTCGGGACATTGATCCGGTCGTTCGTCGTCGTGCTCCCACACAATGTTTCAGGCTTCCTGTTGTTCCACAATTTCGCCTTCTTCTTGCTCCAAATTGGCCTCATCCTCGGAGTCCGAGTCAGCGCTGTCGTTGATTTCAGACTCGTCGGTGTCGGAATCAAGACCGAGTCTGCGTTTTGCAGCCAAGCCAGTAAAGCCTGCCTGGGTGGAGGTCTTCTCGAAGCCATGCCTCGAGATGTTGCGGATTAATATAAAACACTTCTGTCTGTGACAGAAAGTTCCAAACTCACAGAGGACACAGGCATACATCTATGCATAAAATCTTTTACTCTGTGGTCTTTCCGACTGGAATGGGAATGCAGGGTCTGAGCAGAAAGAAAGTGTCTATGGCCCGGTTTCGACCCATCCGACTGAAACGGAGAGTGACAAATAAATTCACCGTCTTGAAGAGGTTTTAAGAAAAAATGGCAAATGACCCATGGAACTAATGTCACCCATGGAACGAATGACCCATAGAACCAATAACCCATGGAACCAATGATCCATGGAACCAATGATCCAATGGAATTAGTGACCCATGGAACCAATGACACATAGAACCAATGACACATGGAATCAATTACCCATGGAACCAATGATCCATGGAACCAATGATCCAATGGAATTAGTGACCCATGGAACCAATGACCCATGGAACCAATGATCCATGGAACCAATTACCCATGGAACCAACGACCCATGGAACCAATGATCCAATGGAATTAGTGACCCATGGAACCAATGACACATAGAACCAATGACACATGGAACCAATTACCCATGGAACCAATGATCCATGGAACCAATGATCCAATGGAATTAGTGACCCATGGAACCAATGACACATAGAACCAATGACACATGGAACCAATTACCCATGGAACCAATGACACATGGAACCAATGATCCAATGGAATTAGTGACCCATGGAACCAATGACACATAGAACGAATGACACATGGAACCAATTACCCATGGAACCAATGACCCATGGAACCAATGATCCATGGAACCAATTACCCATGGAACCAACGACCCATGGAACCAATGATCCAATGGAATTAGTGACCCATGGAACCAATGATCCAATGGAATTAGTGACCCATGGAACCAATGACACATAGAACGAATGACACATGGAACCAATTACCCATGGAACCAATTACCCATGGAACCAACGACCCATGGAACCAATGATCCAATGGAATTAGTGACCCATGGAACCAATGATCCATGGAACCAATTATCCATGGAACCAACGACCCATGGAACCAACGACCCATGGAACCAACGACCCATGGAACCAACGACCCATGGAACCAACGACCCATGGAACCAACGACCCATGGAATTAATATGATCCATGGAACCAATGACCCATGGAATCAGTGACCCATGGAATCAGTGACCCATGGAACCAATAACCCATGAAACCAATGATCCAAGGGATTTATGACTCAAATTACCAAAGAAGTGATGACCCAACAAACCAATTAACTAAACCAAAGCAGGCCTCCGCAAGCAGCAGCTGCAGTCGAGACCAAAGATGAGGAACCAGAGGAGGCTGAGGAGACCCTGGTAGCCGCTCAGTCATCTCAAACCGCCAAGAAAGCCAAAAAAGGCAAAAAGTCCAAGCGCAAGAAGTCCGCAAAAGCAGAGAACGCAGACGATCAAACAGTCGACAGAGACAACGGTGGAAAATCCGCCAAAGCAAAAAAGAAGAAGCGCTCAGGCAAAGGCGGGGGCGGAGGAGGCGGAGGGGACCGGCCGTTCTCCGCTCCGGTCGTCGGATCAGGAAAATTGGTTTACAACCGACAGCCAGTAATTATTAATACGAGGAAACATTTCTCTGTAAGAGTCAAGATTCAGAAATTATTTATTTTGTCTGAAAGTTTTATGTTGATGTAGAGTTTTATTATTTTATTTCTAGGAAATCGAGACAGACGGCCTGAAGGAGTGCCGAACGATTTACGAGAAGTTCTGCAGCTATGGGCTGAACATTGACATGGACAAGTTGAAGAGGTTAGCGGCTAATACGTATGAATACCTTAGCAACCACATCACCTAGCAACTTAGATTCACAGCGACCTAAGAACAGAATGACTCAAAGACCCGATGACCCAAAGACCCAATGACTCAAAGACCCAATGACCCAAAGACCCAATGACCCAAAGACCCAATGACTCAATAACCAAAAGATCCAATGACCCAAAACCTACGGTAATAACCAAAAGACCCAATGACCCAAAACCTACGGTAATGACCCAAAGACCCAACGACCCAATAACCAAAAGACCCAATCACCCATAACCAAAAGACCCAATGACCCAATTGCAAAAAGACCCAATGACCCATAACCAAAAGACCCAATGACCCAATTGCAAAAAGACCCAATTACCCATAACCAAAAGACCCAATGACCCATAACCAAAAGACCCAATGACCCATAACCAAAAGACCCAATGACCCATAACCAAAAGACCCAATGACCCAATAACCAAAAGACCCAATGACCCAATTGCCAAAAGATCCAATGACCCAGTAACCAAAAGACCCAATGACCGAGAAAGCTAATGACCTAAAGACCCAAGCGTCATAATACCACACATTTCAGAGCCCTCCTGCCGCCGAACGAGTACAGGCAGTGCCGGTACGTTTTGGACGATCAGCGGCTGCCCAGCGCGACTTCATCCAAGTGAGTTGTTTTCGGACGCATAGTTAAACGCAACTTTTTACAATATCCGCATGAAAACTCAGTCTTAATGCCTGCTCTCTCATTCTCACAGCTTGCTCAGCCACCCGAGCGAGTGGCTACCGAAAGAGTTCGCCCGCTTGGAGGCGGCCAATCGAGCCGTTGAACGAATCAAAGTCGCCGAGCTGACGCGTAGCGGTGCCGAAATCGTGTCGCGACCGAGCACAGCCAAGGGCGACATCTACACGGCCTTCCAGCGAACGAACTCTCGCGGCTCCCTGACTGGTCAGCAGCAGCAGCCGCCGGGGCCTTCAGGCGGTCGAAGGTCTGGCAGCGCTCGGCCGCGACTTGCCAGGATGGGCAGCAACTTCAGCGTGCAAAGCGTCGGCTCCTCGGCCTCGATGGACAACATCGCGACGACAGCTGCAGGTGGCAGCGGTGGGGCCGGCGGTCCCGGAGGCCCGGGCGGCGGCGGTAGCGGCATTGACCTGGCCGAAATCGACCGCATCGACGAGCTGCCGGAGACCGGCATGGACGTCGACGGAGTGGCTGTCGGCGAGTCGGCGACAACGACGACCTTCTTGATGATGAAGAAACTCGCCGCGGCCGGCGCCGCAGCTGCCGAGAAGCTGAGCAGTGACGATGATGCCGACACCGAAGAGGCAGAGGAGGAAGCCAGCGACGGGCGCGAAGACGACGAGGTGCCGCCGCCGCCGCCGCAGACTCCGCCGCAGCTTCCGCAAGCGTCATCATCAACCGCTGCTGGTCCGTACTGGGAGGTGGCGGGCGATTTGATGACGCAACCGCCGAGGCTGCCGACGGCTCCGTCGCCGGAGGTTTACGAAGCCTTTCAACGGTCGAAGCGCCAAAACTAGTGCGGGACAGCAGCTTTGTAGGGCCTGGGGACTGTCGTGCGACGGGATGCAGACTTTCTGAAGTTTGACCATGGCAATTTAGAGTTTAGAAAGAGAAGAAGCGATGACAAAAGGACGATGTTGGGAACGATTTTATATTTGTTAGATTGTCTGTCTGTCTGGTAGATTGTCTGTCTGTCTGGTAGATTGTCTGTCTGTCTGGTAGATTGTCTGTCTGTCTGGTAGATTGTCTGTCTGTCTGTTAGCTGGTCTGTCTGTCTGTTAGATTATCTGTCTGTCTGTTAGATTGTTTGTCTGTCTGTTAGATTATCTGTCTGTCTGTTAGATGGTCTGTCTGTCTGTTTGATGGTCTGTCTGTCTGTCTGTTAGATTTTCTGTCTGTCTGTCTGTTAGATTGTCTGTCTGTCTGTTAGATTGTCTGTCTGTTAGATTGTCTGTCTGTCTGTTAGATGGTCTGTCTGTCTGTCTGTTAGATTGTCTGTCTGTCTGTTAGATTGTCTGTCTGTCTGTCTGTTAGATTGTCTGTCTGTTAGATTGTCTGTCTGTCTGTTAGATGGTCTGTCTGTCTGTTAGATTGTCTGTCTGTCTGTTAGATTGTCTGTCTGTCTGTTAGATTGTCTGTCTGTCTGTTAGATGGTCTGTCTGTCTGTTTGATGGTCTGTCTGTCTGTCTGTTAGATTTTCTGTCTGTCTGTCTGTTAGATTGTCTGTCTGTCTGTTAGATTGTCTGTCTGTTAGATTGTCTGTCTGTCTGTTAGATGGTCTGTCTGTCTGTCTGTTAGATTGTCTGTCTGTCTGTTAGATTGTCTGTCTGTCTGTCTGTTAGATTGTCTGTCTGTTAGATTGTCTGTCTGTCTGTTAGATTGTCTGTCTGTCTGTTAGATTGTCTGTCTGTCTGTTAGATTGTCTGTCTGTCTGTTAGATTGTCTGTCTGTTAGATTGTCTGTCTGTTAGATTGTCTGTCTGTCTGTTAGATTGTCTGTCTGTTAGATTGTCTGTCTGTCTGTTAGATGGTCTGTCTGTCTGTCTGTTAGATTGTCTGTCTGTCTGTTAGATTGTCTGTCTGTCTGTCTGTTAGATTGTCTGTCTGTTAGATTGTCTGTCTGTCTGTTAGATTGTCTGTCTGTCTGTTAGATTGTCTGTCTGTCTGTTAGATTGTCTGTCTGTCTGTTAGATTGTCTGTCTGTTAGATTGTCTGTCTGTTAGATTGTCTGTCTGTCTGTTAGATGGTCTGTCTGTCTGTCTGTTAGATGGTCTGTCTGTCTGTTAGATGGTCTGTCTGTCTGTTAGATGGTCTGTCTGTCTGTTAGATGGTCTGTCTGTCTGTTAGATGGTCTGTCTGTCTGTTAGATGGTCTGTCTGTCTGTTGGATTGTCTGTCTGTCCACTATTCAGTTTTATTTCCAAGAAATTATGATTCCGGTTTTTTAATTTTTAATTTAGAAATTACGAGTACTTATTTTAGCTACACGTAAATTTGCTTGGTGATTTTGAATTGACAGATGGAAAAGTGCAATACAACTCAAACTACAGTGCATGAGCTTATATAATTAAATAACTTTCTGCGTTGTAGAAACGCACACGAAGTAATATATTTAACATTTATTCTTTGATTCTTTTAATTTCTAGCTACTCCAATTTATGGTAGATATACTTTCCTCTCTAGCTAGCTCGTAATCCTACTATGAACTGCGAGCCCTACTTTTAATAGCTGCTTTTGAAGCACTGTATGTAACACTATTTATCATTATTTGTAAAAATTTTGTTAATATTAACTACAGATTTTGTTCAAATTTTCCTGATTTTTCCGTGACTGACTTGATCGCACATGTACAATGACTGCTGCGCACGATAGTGGTGGACATGAAAAAGTTAATAAAACAGAAAGTTCTAGAATTGTTCCGATTTGTTTAAATTAACAGGCTTATTTACCAAAAGTCACTCTACGAGTGGATTTTTATCGGCAGAAATTGTAAATCATTTTGTCAGTTCTGACAGATTGCTCGTGTTTGACATCGAAAAAATTCGAAAACATCAAAAGACATTTATTTTTTGATTGGGGCAGTGAAAAAAAGCAAACAATGGCCTATGACAAAAGGCTCAGGAAGGGACCGTGAAGCTGCCCAAGATTTGGACGACACATCAAGTTAAAAATAGTTTTGACAGGTAGACAGGATGTTGCGCCCATGGTTTTCTAGGGGTATAAAAGCGCTTTGTTGCGCACTACGTTTTGGAACAGCGCGGATTGAAAAAGCAGACTTTTGTGACAAGAAATTTTCAACAAAAATGCATCACCGAATGAATTATAATAAGTGGTAAGTGCTCGCTAAAGTAAGTAAGTAAGTAAGTAAGTAAGTAAGTAAGTAAGTAAGTAAGTAAGTAAGTAAGTAAGTAAGTAAGTAAGTAAGTAAGTAAGTAAGTAAGTAAGTAAGTAAGTAAGTAAGTAAGTAAGTAAGTAAGTAAGTAAGTAAGTAAGTAAGTAAGTAAGTAAGTAAGTAAGTAAGTAAGTAAGTAAGTAAGTAAGTAAGTATAGCATTTGATTCCAGCCCACCAGTGCTAGCAGTTTTCATCGCGACAGCCATCCTTTGCGAAGTTTCTGTCAACGCCGCGTCCGTACGTTGGATAAAAGTACACGAGGATCTATCTGAGTACACGCTGTACTTCGAGCAAGCTGGCATCTCAAGCGCCATATTTTGCACCGGGTTCGTAGCCAGCCGACTGTCGAGAATCCCGGACAGAGTTGCTGCGCAACATTCCACTGGAGTGTGTCGCCTGTGGAGCTGCTCCCGAGGCGGCACCGGGTGTCGGAAGTGTCGAAACTTCGGAAATACCAGCTTGCCGGCGGTTTGGGTGAGTTCTGCTGCTACACTGTGTGCCACTGCTCACACTGATGGCTTTATTGATGCTGTGTACACCTATACCACTTAATTTACTCGTGCCAATATTAATTTTACTTCTCAACTACGACTACTACTAATACTCATACCATACTTACTACTACTGCTCATACTACTCACATCACTTAATCTTATACTTAATCACTTATACTTAATCACATTACTGTTAACACTACCGGTATATACTACTAATAATTTTACTACTAATAGTACAATTACTAATTCTACATATACGAGCGTACACTCGCACCCAACTACACTAGTATACACTATAGTATACACTATTATATACACTACTACTACTACTACTACCCCTACTACTCATACTACTACTTATACTACTACTACTACCCCTACTACTCCTACTACTCATATTACTACTACTACTACTACTACTACTACTACTACTACTACTACTACTACTACTCCCCCTACTACTCATACTACTACTCATACTACTACTACTACTCCCCCTACTACTCATACTACTACTCATACTACTACTACTACTCCCCCTACTACTCATACTACTACTCATACTACTACTACTCCCCCTACTACTCATACTACTACTACTACTACTACTACTCCCCCTACTACTCATACTACTACTACTACTACCCCTACTACTCATACTACTACTTATACTACTACCCCTACTACTCATACTACTACTTATACTACTACCCCTACTACTCCTACTACTCATACTACTACTACTACTACTACTACTACTACTACTACTACTACTACTACTACTACTACTACTACTACTACTACTACTCCCCCTACTACTCATACTACTACTCATACTACTACTACTACTACTACCCCTACTACTCATACTACTACTTATACTACTACCCCTACTACTCCTACTACTCATACTACTACTACTACTACTACTACTACTACTACTACTACTACTACTACTACTACTACTACTACTACTACTACTACTACTACTCCCCTACTACTTATACTACTCATACTCTACTCATACTGCTACCCACACCACTGCTCGCAGATTCCAGCCGACACGAACTCCGCCGGCGCCATCGAGCGGCCTAGCTGCTGGCAGACCTTCCTGCACCGAGTGGATGCCTCGGTGGACTTCTACCAAAACTGGGTGACCTACAAGTCGGAGTTCGGACAGGGGCCGAGGCGTAACTACTGGATGGGGCTGGACAAGCTGCACCAGTTGACCTTTTCAACTCCGCAGCCGCCGCGAGTTCGCTGGGAACTCTCCCTGTGGAACGACACCTGGTACTGGGTTGAGAACACTTGGTTCCTTGTCCTGAATGAGACTTACAAATACCAGCTGTTCCTAGGCGACCAGGATGACTCAGTCAGCAACGTGATTCAATGCGGAGCCAACAGCAGCTGGTATTTGAACGGCAGCCAGTTCAGCACCTACGATGTCGACAATGACGCGCATGCCATGTCATGTTCTGTTATGTTCCAAGGTGCCTGGTGGTACAACAAGTGCCACTGTTTCAACCCGACAGGACTGTACACACTGCCGCCTCTGGCTCTCAACATGTCCACCACAGGATTGTGGGCAACCGGCATCACCTACTTCACAGACTCCTACACGGCTTATCCGTTTAATCACGCCTATTCTATGAAGAAATTTGAAGCTTTGATCAGTTCTACGCTTGGCTAGGTGACTGCACCTCTGACTGAATATGAAGCTAGTTTCTGGTCTTTGTTCAGAATCTACATCCATCTCTGAGGTCTGTGTCATGAATTTATCTCTCTTTCAGATTGTTGTCCTGAATATCTAAAATTCGTTGATGTTTTTCCTAAATATATAGCTTTCTCTGAGGTCTTTGTTCTGAATCTATATCTTTCTCTGAGGTCTTTGTTCTGAATCTATATCTTTCTCTGAGGTCTTTGTTCTGAATCTATATCTTTCTCTGAGGTCTTTGTCGTGAATCTATATCCTTCTCTGAGGACTTTGTTCCGAATGTCTAGCTTTCTCTGAGGTCTTTGTTCTGAATCTATATCCTTCTCTGAGGTCTTTGTCCTGAATCTATATCTTTCTCTGAGGTCTTTGTCCTGAATCTATATCTTTCTCTGAGGTCTTTGTCCTGAATCTATATCTTCCTCTGAGGACCTTGTCCTGAATATTTATTTTTCTCTGAGGTCTTTGTCCTGAATCTATATCTGCCTCTGAGGTCTTTGTCCTGAATCTATATCTTCCTCTGAGGTCTTTGTCCTGAATCTATATCTGCCTCTGAGGTCTTTGTCCTGAATCTATATCTGCCTCTGAGGTCTTTGTCCTGAATCTATATCTGCCTCTGAGGACCTTGTCCTGAATATTTATTTTTCTCTGAGGTCTTTGTCTCGAATATATATCTAGCTATCTTTTAGATTTTTCTCCCGAATCTCTAAAATTCTTTGAGGCTTTTGTTTTGAATCTCCATACATCTCTAAGGTCTTTGTTGAGTCTCTATTTTTCTCAGAAGTATCTCCACTAAATATTTATCTATCACTTAGATATTTGCCCATCATGTATCCCAATTTTCTGCGAATCTTTATATATTCCACAACCCCAATCTTAACAATCAGTAAACCCAGCACTACAAACACTACTGATGAACAGTAGCAAAATTCGAATACTGAATAAAACCGCAAAAATCTTGATTCTTAGTTGAGCAAGGTTTTTAATTCAGAATCTGCATCAGCTAACAGCACTCAAAATATTCCTGGAATTTGAATCCCCCAGGGACTTAAAGTTTCAGCTGAAATCCTTGCGCTGGTTTTCCTTCAATAAATTTGCTGTCAAGAAAAACTGCTCGGACTCAGATGTCAGTTCAGAGACAGAGAAAGTCGGCTAAACAAATTTGACTTGCTAATTTCAAAACTGATTGAAATTTTTTCCGCATCTGCCTCAGTGGATATGCTAATTAGGAAAATTAATTTATGCTCTGCTCTGGCTCTGCTCTGTCTCGATGTTGCTAAAAGATTTTTAGATGCTTAAAAGACACTTTATGACACTAGAAATTAATATCAAACATTCGAGTTAATTACATCGAATTTTAGCAGAACAACATTAAAAGCTGGTCGTTATGGTTATGTCGATTAACTATATTGGCGCTATTACAGTTTTTTATTTTACTGTGGTTTTAATGTCGGTATATAGTGATCAAGAAGTACAGTGACGACAGAACGACCTTACACCGTCCAACTATGTACTAATTAGCTATGCACACACAGAGAGACTGATGAGAAAGCTCTATACTGCTAGAATAACTGGGGTAGGAAAGAATTGGGGTTGGTGGACTGCAGTTTCAGCCAATCAGGGAGCTCTGAGGGTTGTAGGCGAATGAAGCCACTGTACTCTAGTATCAGCTAGGGCTGGAGTAGAAAATTATTGATTGGGTTTGGAGGACTGCAGTCTCAGCCAATCAGGGAGCTCTGAGGGGTTTTAGCCGAATGGAGCCTCTGTACTCTAGTATCAGCTAGGGCTGGGGTAGGAAAGTATTGATTGGTGTGGGGGACTGCGGTCTCAGCCAATCAGGGCGCTCCAATGGATTGTAGGCTGTATTTAAGGTGGTCTGAAGCAAAAAATGTGGATAGTTCCTCATAGTCGCAGCAAATCAGTTATCGTTAATTAACCTGTCTTCAAGTTTCAGTAAAGTATTCAAGAAAATTCACACGTCGCTGATGTGATCATAAGGAAGGCGCGCCAAGTTTGCTGTACCGACAGGCTGTTGCTGGCCAGTTGCCAGGGTGGCGAGCAGTTCAGTGTATTGAGGATGCTTGGAGGCAATGTAAGGCGGTGGCTGATTGTTACTGCGGATGGCAGGTGATGTACACTATAGGTGTCTGTCTGATAGGCCATGCCCGCTGAATTCAGTGGATTCTGGTAGCGAAATGAGCTTGGATGTTGCGACTGCTGTTGGGCCTTCTTCATTGTCGCTGAGCTGCCGGGCTTGCCACCTTGAGGTGACGCCAGCAGGTTCTCAGCTGAGTGAGCGGAGCGACTGGAACCTGCTTGGGATTGAAGATCTAAAATGGTCAAATAGGATAGATAGATAGATTAGATACATAGATAGATAGATAGATAGATAGATAGATAGATAGATAGATAGATAGATAGATAGATAGATAGATAGATAGATAGATAGATAGATAGATAGATAGATAGATAGATAGATAGATAGATAGATAGATAGATAGATAGATAGATAGATAGATAGATAGATAGATAGATAGATAGATAGATAGATAGATAGATAGATAGATAGATAGATAGATAGATAGATAGATAGATAGATAGATAGATAGATAGATAGAAATAGATAGATAGATAGATAGATAGATAGATAGATAGATAGATAGATAGATAGATAGATAGATAGATAGATAGATAGATAGATAGATGGATCATCATCAGTTCCGGGTCATTAAGTGCAACCCAACCAGAAGCAGCTCTCACAGCACTAGTCATATATCGCAGTTCCTCACAAAAGAAAGCTACATAAGATAGGCCGTCATGCCTCTTGACGGAAGCACTGAGTGGCTGCTGCAGGCATGGAAAGCTCTTGTTGACAAGGGAGAACCATAAAAAATGCAATATTATCTCGCTGTCTAAGTGAATAAGGGCGCTAGGATGAAGTGTGCCATGAATTGATGAGATATGCAGGTGTCATTCAAACGATTCTTTCTATCTGTTGCATTATGAGCGAGTATTGTGAGAATTATATTTTCCTGTATAAAAATACACTCAGACAGACAGACAGACAGACAGACAGAAGACAGACAGACAGACAGACAGACAGACAGACACAGACACAGACAGACAGACAG
>NIVC01004976.1:0-29726 GCA_002269645.1 Macrostomum lignano | reverse complement strand
TCTGAGGAGAGTTTCAACGACTGGTTTATGCGTGCAATCACCGAAGTGACAAGCAAAATTGACAGCTTCCAGAAACGTGGCAGTGGTTGGAAGTATGACAGCATTGAACAGCTTGACCTGATGCTATGCCCCTATAGGAAGTCTCGTTCTCGGCCAAGCTACAACCCGGGCAGTAGGAATTCCACAGCGGCAGAGCAACAGCTGGGCGGTGGTAGCGGCGGCGGCGGCGGCGCGGCGGCGGCGAGGCCAGAACATTTAAAGTCCCGTTGTCGGTTGGATGCAAGAGAGGAGCCGTAATATTTTTGAAGCCAAACAATAATCGGCAGCCTAACTGCTTCAAGTATGCAATCGTAGCAAGCATCTTTTATGCCCAAGTGAAGCGTCCTCATTTGAAGAGCAGCTATACAGAACATTTGCGAGAATTGGATTTTGGAACTAAATTACAAGTCGGATCAGCGAGACATGCCAAATGCTCATATATTAAATTTTTGAACAAAAATCCAGGGTTAAGTTTGCGTGTATTCGTTTGGGATTACGAAGCAAAGACTGCCGTGCATTACTTTTCGCGCCACTGTTCCCCGGAGACAGCCCGCTTCATGGCAAACTGTTTGTTCATCCCACCATATGGCAAATTCAAGCTGGGCCACTACATGCCTGTTCGTAATTTGAACTCACTTCTAAGCTGCCGAGGCAAACGACGGCGTGTCTGCCCAACTTGCCTGGCTCCGTTTTCGGAAAAAATATCATGGGACTTCATTCTGAACGAGCACCAATGCATCGGAGGGTGCGAGAGCCAGTCCTCGCTCCGCTGGATGTCCGAGCCGCTGCCACAAATACGGGAGGTGCGCAGGCCGCCAATTGAGAAGATGCCTCTGCCGGAGAATGCTAGTCTTGAGTTTACCGAACATGCTGCAAGGCTGCCGGCGCTGTACGTAGTTTATGCCGACATGGAATGCCTATGTGCACCGCCGGACGCCAGCGCTCCACATGTGGGAGCCTCTCAAAGATTCGCGAGATCCACAAACCGCTTTGCATCGGTTATCGGGTGGTGGCCTGTCCCGGAGTTGAAAGCCGGCTGCCTTCACTATATGGCGAAAGGTCCGCCTGTTCGGTTATCTATTCGCGGCCCAACGGTGGAGATGATTGCATTGGGCTGTTTTTGATCAAGCTCCGCCAGCTAGCAAGCGAGATCTACCGACACGCAAGGATGAAACATATGTTCCTTTGCTTAAAAAATATCTTCATCTGACGGACCGTGTCGAGAAGCGGCGCCACAAGCATTGTCAGCTATGTAATCGCGTTTTTGAGCTTGATGAACGCCAAGTCCTGGATCACGATCATCTTACTGGCCTGCCTAGGGGAGTTTTGTGTGTCAGCTGCAATCGCAAATTGAGCTTGAATCGCCACCGGCTGTTGGTCTATTTTCACAACCTGTCGGCATATGATGGCAAGTTTATTGTTCGCCAAGTTTACGAAACCTTTTCCGGTGAAGAAGTTAAACTTTATGTTTTGCCTGAAAATCGCGAGCGATTCAAAACGTTCTCTATCAAGTTCAAGCTGCCTGCTGCTGATGGGCAGCACCACGTTTGGTTTGAAATCTGCTTCAAGGACACTTTTGCGTATTTACCAACTAGCCTAGCAAGTCTAGCTGAACGCCTGCTCCCTTCTCAGCTGGTGCACACAAGCAAACTATTGGAGCAATACCCGAGACTACGACCGGAGACGTTGCAGCAGAAGGGAGTTTTTCCCTATTCGTTCCTTGATCGAATGGACAAATTGGACAGCGTAAAATCTCTGCCAGCAAAGGAGAGGTTTTTCAATAGACTAACAATGCAGCATTGCTCTGACGCCGACTACGCTCGAGCCAAGGCCAGCTGGGAGGAATTCGGCTGCCACACTCTGCGTGACTACACTACTGCCTACCTGCGATTGGATGTGCTTTTGCTCTGCGACGTGTTTGAAAATTTCAGAAATAATGCAATCAAAGAGTATCAAATTGATCCCGCTCATTTTCTTGGCTCTCCAATGTACAGCCTGGCGGCGTGCTTGCTTCAACTTGCAGAGCCAATTCAACTCTTCACTGATACAGCCATGTATGCTGAAATTGAGAGCTCTGTGCGCGGCGGTTTCAGCTTTGGGACACGTCACGTAACCACAGCAAATAACTCGTTGGTTTCGCTCATTCGTCAAGATTTGGACAGGGACGAGGGCAACTTTGCGAGCCTGAGGGCAAATGCACCAGAAAACACCTTTTTGGTTTACTTGGATGCAAACTCGCTCTATTCTAGTTGCATGGTACAACCTCTACCATACAAGAACTTTCGTTGGCTTTCTGCTCGAGATGTGAATCGCATACCATGCGATAACACCCCCGGCGCAGGCTATTACCTCGAAAATCCGCAAGTGAAGAGTCAAATGCTAGACTGGCTGACGAAGTTTTGTTCTGAGGAGCGAGGAGCTTATTTCACAGTCGATCTGCATTATCCCGAGTTTCTACACGATAGCACTGCTGACCTCCCACTGGCGATTGGGCACGAGATTGTGAGAGAAGATCGGCTGACGGATCAAATGCGGCAAGATTGGACAGCACTTCAACGACAACTGAACCCCGAGCGATATGCCTCTGCCAGCTGTTACCAAGACGTGAAGGCATTCAAGAGCCCTGCGCGCAAGCTCATCGGTTCTGTCGAGCACAAGCGCGAATATGTGTTGCACCACCGTGCATTGCGACTTTACCTCGAGTTGGGGATGCGAGTCACAAGGGTCTATCGCGTCATCTGTTTCACCGAGAAGCCAATATTACGCTCTTACATTGAGCGCAACATTAGCCGACGAATAGAAGCCAAGACGGAATTTGAACGTGATCTGTTCAAGCTACTCAACAATGCTTTGTTTGGCAAGTTTCTGCAACGTGTTCGTGACCGATTGTGCTTCAAGATGTGCACCGACGCTGCAAAGCTGGAGTCCTATGTCAGCATGGAAAGCTTCCTAGATGTTATCATTTACAACGAGAATTTGGCGGGAGTTAGTCTATCTCCTCGTCAAGTTTTGCTTAACAAGCCAATTATCATTGGCGCGTCAATTCTGGACATTGCCAAAACTATGGTTTACAATTTTTATTACAACCATGTTCAGGCTCATCATTCGCTTTCATGTGCACGCGTTCTGGCAGGCGACACCGACAGTCTGATGATGGCACTGGTGATGCGCAGACCTGGTGACACGCCCTATAATTCATTGTTCAAGGACCTGATCGCTCAAGGACTACTTGATACCAGCAACTATCCGCCGGATCATGCCCTTTATTCTACCCAACACAAGGGTCGGCTGCTTGCATGGAAAGACGAATTTGCTGGAGCGGTTCCAATCGAGTTGGTATTTTTACGACCAAAGAACTACTCTTTTCTCTACGTTACCGATACGATTCGGCAACTCTCTCGATGCAAAGGCGTGAGCAAGCAAGTGGCTCGCACGTTCAAGCACACGGCCTACCTCTCGGTCTTGGAGAAGAGAAGAGTGATGTATGCAAGCTTCGCTCGAATTGCTTCTAAGAAGAAAGTTGTTTTTCTCATGGAACAGAAGAAGCTCGCGCTCGGATTTTTTGATACAAAGCGCGCTTGGACAACCCTCCTTGCTTCTCAACCATTCGGACATTGGCGGCTGCGAGCAGCATGCGAAACGCAGGCAAGAATTACTTTCTTGATACTGTTTAGCATCTAGATGATACAGTAGCATCTTTAGCTTAATATTTTTTCGTTTTTTTAATTTCAGGCAACAATCGATTCGGAAAAGGAGGACTATTCGATGGATGAAAATTGACTTTTGCTTTGTACATTAACACCATATATGCCAGGCATCGTGTGTAGACTAGTCATCATTTTAGCATGGTGTCCTATCTCTTGAGGTTCACTCATTTTCGTTGGCTGACACAGCGCTCTAGAATAAATGTGTATTGAATGACTAACGAACGTGATTGGTTTTTCGCTCCTTCTTTTGCAAGAGTATATAAGCCCAGATGTTGAGACTTTAGTTTAACTTTTGTCCGAAAAATGCAGTCGTCCTCTTCGCCTAGCCAACCGAGTTTAAGAAGTAGGAAAAGCCAATTATCGAAACTGTTCATTTCGCCATATACACAAACGAGTGGTTTGTGCAATTTCCCAGTCCCGCCACCAACTCCCACTCCCGAGAATGCAAACAAAAAATTTATTTTCAATGTTTCAGCCAGTACAATGCAGCGCCAGCAGCAAGAATCTCTAAATCCAAGTGACACTAGCAGCTGTAAAGACGCAGCGCCAGTTCCGCTACGCCTAAATCCCGATTGGTGTCAACAATACCTCGCAGGCTCACCACCGATCGAGAAAAATCTAATTGTCCGCCTTCTCAGCAATCATGCTGCGGTTCCGGCCAGACAGACAGAGGGCTCTATCGGGTATGATCTGACTGCAGCCGAGACCAAGACCGTCCCTGCGCAGGGACGAGCGATTTTTGATATTGGGATTTCAGTCCGAGTACCGGCTGGCACCTATGGAAGAATCGCTGGGCGCTCTGGTCTGTCAGCGTTTCACGGAATCACGGTGGGCGGCGGAGTAATTGACCCAGACTACTGCGGACGAATTACGGTGATTCTCTTCAACCACGGCATACGAGACTATCATGTTCGCATCGGCGAAAGGATTGCGCAGCTGGTTCTGGAGAAGGCGGAAATCGCTCCGGTCAAGGTAGAGAACTACACTATCGCTCGCGGGAAGAAGCGTGAAGCGCTGGACAACCAGCGTCAGTTGTCAGCGTCAGCATCGTCAGTTGCGGAGACCGCCAAGGTTGATGAAGAAGAGAAGATGAAGAATCTGGCGGACGCAATCGTTCAACAAGAAGCTTGCAAGCAGCGGGGCGATTCAGGCTTTGGCAGCACGGGGATGTAAAGATTGCAGGTTTAAATTGCGCGCAAGAGCGGTAGTATCTGGAAATTACTGCAGTTCATTCTTTTTTTCAAGAATAAACAATTCTGCATGCATATAAAGACTATAAGTTATGCTCCAAAATTGCAAGGAACAAATATATCTGTATCTGAATCCTTAACGCATATAAGCTATCTTTTATTCAAGAATAAACAATTCTGCATGCATATAAAGACTATAAGTTATGCTCCAAAATTGCAAGGAACAAATATATCTGTATCTGAATCCTTAACGCATATAAGCTATCTTTTATTCAAGAATAAACAATTCTGCATGCATATAAAGACTATAAGTTATGCTAATTGCAAGGAACAAATATATCTGTATCTGAATCCTTAACGCATATAAGCTAAACTAAATTATTTGCTATTGGTTTTCAAGTCTTTACTATTTAAGCAACAAAATGTACGCATCAAAACGCAGAAAAGGTGTCTGCAAGCAAAAGAGGAAATCTGTCCCGAATCGGAAATCGCGCTCTAGCAAACGTGTTCAGAGAGGATCTGGGATTGTAAACTGGTTAATCAATCACCTACCATTTGAGGTCCACCTCCCTGGTTACAATTTTTGTGGACCGTAAGTGAGCCAAACTTTTTCATGATTTAGTTTGACACTGTTCTAACTAGGAAGTATTAAATTCGCTCTTAATTAAGGGGCACGCGGTTGCGAAAACGGCTTGCGGAAGGACAGCGAGGGAAAAACCGGTTGGATGATCTTTGCCTACTACATGATGTTGCATACGAAAAGAGCTCGGACACAAACTCTCGTCTGGAAGCTGATCGGTTGTTAGAAGCCGGAGCTAGAGAGATTATAAGCGATCCGAATACTGGGTGGGGAGAACGCCTTGCTTCAAAATTCGTGGCTAAGGTGATGCACGCTAAGCAGCGATTGGCAGCCTGAACACAAATGGAAACTTTCAATCTGCAGTTGGCACACGATTCCTCAATCATCTTGGCCGGACCATCAAACTCTGGCAAAACTGAATGGGCGCTGCGTTTGCTGCGCGAACGAAATTTGTTATTTAAGCAAGCGCCAACGCGTCTCGTGTGGTGTCATGGCACGGACCTGAGTCCTGGTGAACAGCACCGCATTCGTTCAAGCTGGGAGGAGGGCGGGAGCGGGCAGCATAATTTGATTCGAGGATTTCCGCTCGAGCTTATCTCTCAACTTCGCCCACACGATTTGCTGGTTGTCGATGATCTCCAGAGTGAAATGGCCAAGTCCCCCGAATTTACAGCAATTTTTACAAAATATGCCCACCACACACCACTAACTTGTCTCTATTTATGTCAGAATCTCTTTCATCGTTCTGATGCTGAAGCGCGCTCGCGAAGCCTCTCTGCTAGCTACATCTGCCTGACCCGAAATATTCGCGATCGAACGGTTGTTCAAAGCCTAGGGAAGCAAATGTTTCCAAAGAGGAGCAACTTTCTAGTTCGTGTCTATGAAAACGCAACTGACAATAGGCCCTATTCATACCTGTTTATTGATCTGCGACAAGAAACTCCCGACTTTTTAAGGCTTCGTACTGGTATTTTCCCGGGTGACAAACAGCTTGCGTACACCTCTGGTAAAAGCAACTCTGTTTCACTTGATTTTATAAGCAATCCATAGATTGCACTTTGCTCCTTTGTAGAAATTTTGAAAATGAGTTTTTATGTGTTTTTGCCTTCGAATGACAAGAGTTATGCAGATAATTCACCCAGCGAGTTTCGAGTCCGGCTAAAGGATCCACTGAATGTTGGAACGCGCTATGAAGTAGCACTGGTTGAGCTAATCTGCGGAGGGTTTCCTGCTTCGGCTGCAAAGGACTCTTCGTTAGATAAAAAGGAAATTGTCTACTATCAAAGAGACGTGCAAACGTATTTTTCTTCAACAGCACCTCGATTTGTGAAGTTGTGGTCCCAAGCAAACTTGGAGGCATATCTTTTGTGGAGGCAAGCGGAGGCGGGCTCGGGAGCAAAAATCACATATCAGTGGTTCCTGCGAAACGGTGGTAGCCGATCGGTTCATGTGGAAATTCCAATGACGTTTCTCAGTACATTTGCCCTAGACGAGTGGGTTGTGGTTCGAGCGGGGATAGGCAATGAAGAAGGTGAATGGAGTGAGGCTTCTCTACGGACTTTGGAAGAGGTTTCAGCGAAGATGGATAGATTGAACGATAAGTATACTATGATTTTTAATTTTGTTCTGGACCCATATCATGCTGTGAAATTTTTGGGCGATGGAGAACGCATGAAATCTCTACAAAGTGGTTCAGTGGACGACGCTCTGAAAAAAAATGTTTGGAAGCTTGTGCACCCGTGGACATTTACCATACAATATTTGCCTGGTGAGCCGTCCGGTGCTGGGGACGACAATAGCAAGCAGTATATGCATTGCTACACTGACATCATCGACTATCAGCCCGTTGGAAGCACATCTGTTCCACTGTTGCGCGTCGTGGATTTGCAGCGGAAGGGACACGAAGTAACGCATGAACATAGTTCCTTGACAAATCCTTACTATGTTGGAGTGAATCGTCAGGGCATCAGCGAGATTTCAATTCGACTGACTGATCAGCGTGGCAAAGGAATACAATTTCAACCGGGCTCGCATACTGTGGCGGTGCTCCATTTTCGTCCTAGAATTGACTAGGTGACTAATTTATAAGCAAACTTTGGGGTGTTGAGTATGATTTGACCAATAATTTAAATGCCTTTATTAACAGAAAAAGCTAGGAAGAGCCTCTGCTCGCTTTCTAAGTGTGCCATTTTATTGCAGAGTGCGGCCCGCTTGAAAGATAAGCACCAACGCCGCCAATTTCTGCAAAGCTTGACTCTGACGGAAGTCCGCTGTCTACTTGAACTGTTGCTGAATATTGTCAAGCGGCGCGTGCCGATAAAAGCCTGCGATCAGCGCCGATTGCAAAAACACGCGCCTGTGATACGCAAGCTGCTGAACGGTGGAAAGAGTCTAGTTGAAAGGAAGAAAATTATTGTTCAAAACGGAGGCTTCCTTCCTTTCCTGGCGCCCATCATTGCTGGCATCACCTCGGCCTTGCCTGCCATTGGAACAGCGCTAGGAATTACGTCCGGAATTGCGGGCACAGCAGCTGGAGCAGCAACTCTTGTGCGGAATATTCAAAACAAGAAATGAGTCGGCACGACGGGCTTCAGCGGATGGTTCTACTTCCCGAGGCAACATACAATATGATGTGTGATAAAAAAACTCCCCCTACAAATGAAGCCAATACCTCTCTGCCGGAGCACGAGGAACCTCGAACTAGCGTTTTGGACGGGCCACGCGAGGCACTAGGCAAAAATCTGGTTGGGATGCGACAACGGTTAGATGAACTTGATGCGGCTGCTGCTTCTACTCAGCACCCGCCCAATACAAGCGCACACCTGCAGCGCTCACAGTTGGAAAGTCGGCTTCTTCACGCGCGTCGAGATTATTTTCAGCCTTTACCACCTGCGCCTCCGAGCAAAGTTAAAAAGGAATCTGCTGGAAGCTTCATTACTGTTGAAGAAACAAGCATTCCGAAAGCTTTGAGGGCCCGATATAAACGCCTTGCAGACAAGGTGTTTGAAGAGAGCGAGGAGGCTGCACTACCATCTGAACTTACTCAAGATGAGGTTAAAAATCTAATGGAATATGTTGTGCGAGACAAGCCGCTTAAGCGCCACGTAGAGCGGCCACCGAGTGGACTATCAAATTTTATAGAATATCTGCAAAAGAGGAATTTAGATCCCAGCATGATTGGGAAGCATCTTCGTGGAGATTTGCAAAATGGCGGACCAAATCTTGGAGACAAGGAGGCCGACAGTTCTGCTGAAATGCCACATGGCGAGAGAAAAGGCGTTGATATGGAAATGCTTGAAAACTATGAAACTCTAAATTGAGTATGCAATGCTGGTGGTTTGGTTAATCTATATGCAAACTTGTTTTTATTCGAGATAAATATAAAACATTTGCGTGTGTATGTTATGGCTTCTTTGGGCCAGCGATTTTTTCGTTTTCTGGTGGAAATCTTTCGCGTTTGCTTCCATGGATCGCTTTGCGGTGAATTGATTCAAGATGAAGTAGACAATGTGACAGTAAACCTGCGGACAAATATCAAATGCTGCACTAAGCAGAGCAACACCATTTCGTTCGAGAATGTCGGAGCAGAGGACGAAACAGCGGTTGCGGGCGCGAACTAGTTTGAACGACGCGGCTGCAAATGAACAAGACGCGTGGAAATTTCTGAGCGAGAATTTTTTTGACTTGGAAAATCCAACTTCATTTGGAGGGAACAAGGCGGAGCTGGTTCGCGCTGTACGAAAGAAATTCGCAGGACTTACCTTTGCTGCTGCAAAAAAGTTTGTAGACAAATGGGCGCGGGGAACACGCGAATATAACTTATTTCGCAAGGCGCGCCTGCGATTTCCCACGCCCCGGATTAGCGTGCCTCCAACAGCAAAATTTCAATTTCAAATTGACCTTGCTGACTTGCAGCAGTACAAGGACATCAATAAAGGTTATCGCTTTGTTCTCGTTTTGATTGATTGTCTAACACGAGTTGTTCGTCTTCGACCGCTGTACACAAAAAAGCCCACAGAAGTTAGTCAAGTGTTGCGTGCGATTTTCAACACCGGTTTCAAACCAAAGTATTTGCAGGGGGATGCTGGGATGGAGTTTTTAGGACGTGCAACACAAACGATGCTGCGTGAAGAGGGAGTTCACTTTTTTGTAAGCCAAAGCACATACAAGGCCGCAATGGCTGAACGAATCATTCGAACTCTGAAGGAGCGGTTGTCGCGCTATTTCAGGTCAATTAACTTGCCACAGTGGTATGACATTTTACCAAAGATGGAAAAAAATCTAAACCAAAGTGCGAACCGTTCATTGTATGGCCTAACGCCACAAGTGGTGCAAGCAGATCCCCATCTGCAGGGAATTCTGTGGGATCAGATGTTTGGTGCAATACCGACTTCGCCTCGTTATGTGCCTGGCGATTGGGTTCGAATCGCGCGACGCAGAGGAACGTTTGAAAAGGGTTACTCGACTGTTTGGAGCAATGCTGTCTATCGAATAGGACGAGTCCGCGAAGGAACCCCGCCCATGTATGTGCTCGAGGATCCAGAAGATGACTTCGAACCGCTCAAGGGATTTTTTAATGAGGCAGAGCTTCAGCAAGTTGAGGGACCTGAAAACGACGTGAATGAAATAGAGAAAGTTCTTCGAGTGGAGAAGCTGCCGGGCGGGAATCGACGCTATTTTGTAAAATGGAGAAATCTACCAGAATATCGGGCGCAGTGGCTGAAGAAACAAGAGCTGGACGAAGAGACCCAGAAACTGTTCAAACGTGTCTATAAGTAAATGTAAGCATGAACTTGCTAAATGTATGCCTGTATTCAAATGGATCCCGTGTTTCGTTTCTACGCGGGCCCGAACCATGAACAGGTGGGTGGACGCGGAAGTTCCTCTTCGCGCTCAATTCCCGTATACGAGGGCTACGGATTCTTGTCAAGCCTTGCGAATCGTTTGTTTTACCCTGTTCTGCGCAATACTGGCAAAGATCTGCTGCGACGAGGATTGACCTACCTTGCAGATAGCGATGAAGAATCCCGAAAGGCAAAGAAGAGAGGAGGGGGATTCGACTATGGAGTAATTGGGAACGAACCGGCTGCCTCTCCCCCAAAGAGAAGGAAACATGGGCGTTCGCGTACCAACAAGATGCCAGCTACTATAAGCAAGGCGGGGCGCGGACGAGGAAAACTATCAAGGACAAGCAAGCAGAAGGGTCGTGGTGTGCAATCAAGAACCGGCAGGAAAAAGCTTCGTGGCAAGCGGCACAAGAAACGAGGCAAAGCAAGCGCTTCAAAGAGTCTGTTTAGTCTGTTTAATAAAGAATGAACCAGCTGCTGGGACCGGATGTTGTCGCACTGAAGAGTGAATTGTCTCTTTTGACCCCTCTCCGGTCCAGTTTAGTGTTTTGGAGAGTCAGTTTACGAACATTCAGCCGCAGCATGGCCTCGCTGCTGGTGCTCCAATTGAATTCGAAATTCCTCCGGCTGGGGATTTGTATCTCGACTTGCATGAGACTGCGCTCAATGTGAGTTTTCGAGTGGTGGATTCGGAAAACAAAAGCATCGATGCTGCAAAAAACTTTGTGTGTCTGAACAACCTGCCGATTGCCTCGCTGTTTCAAGATGCGCAGCTTAGCATTGGAGACAGCGTTATCGAGGGCGGAAGCTTTCTCTATCCATACAAGAGTATGCTGCTGACGCTGCTTGAGTATGGAAGCATCGCTCAGAAGGCTGCATTGGTGCCCTGGGGATTTTACAAGGATACTGCGGGAGAAATGGATTCTGCTACGGATGCAAATGTCGGACGCAAATCGCGCGTGGCGTTGATTGCTGGAGGGAGAACTTGCAGTCTCTCAGGACCGTTGTTCCTTGATTTGTTCCGTCAGCCACGTTTCTTGCTGTCAAAGACAAACTTGCGACTGAAGTTGATTCCCTCCGATCCGAAGTTTGTGCTCAGTGGAGCCGGCGTCGGTGCAGAACCGCTGAAGGACTATTTGGTGGTTATTGAGCGTGCAGAGCTGCGAGTTCATTATGTGCTGCCATCGCCTAGTGTTCTGGCTGCCCATGCACAGGGACTCAAGAAGCATAATGCGCTTTACCCGCTGAACAGCCTGCAAATGAGCACCTTCACAATTCCGCAAGGAACCTCCAGCTACACGCGCGAGAATATGTTCCAGGGAGGCGTGCCGAAACTGCTGCTGGTCGCTTTTGTGACCAACAAAGCTTTCAACGGTAGCATGGATACGAATCCGTTCAACTTTCGACATGCAAACGCTTCATGCATTGCTGTGTTTGTGAACGGAGAGTCAGTTCCTTCGCGCCCCCTGCAAGTAAATCTGGCGAAGGAGAATGGTGAGGTGGAGTACAATTGGTTGCTACAGCAACTGGGCCTGTATATGCAGAGCAGAGAAATTGGCTTTAGAATGGACGAGTATGCTCGAGGATATGGCATCTTTGCGTTCAATCTCTGCAGTGAGCTGGGAGTGGGTGTTGGAACACAGCTATACAAAGAGGGCAGCGTGCGCTTGGAACTGCGGTTTAGCACCGCTACTGCAAGTGTCTACAATGTAATTGTTGGAGGGCTCTTTGATAAGCAATTGCAGCTGACGGAGTTTCGTGACGTTGTGCCTGGCACCGCCTGGAAATGAAAAGCGGCGTCCCGAGCGGATTGACAAACATTTATCTGGCCGCAGTATCCCGCAAACTGCAACGCATCTACCGGCACGCCGTGTTTTTGGGAGTCTACTCTAGCAACTCTCTGCCTTTACTGCCCGCAAGAAACGGTGGCTTGCTTGACACTCAAAGTTATTTTTTAATTGCAAACACAGACACTAGTAACCTACCTGGCCGGCATTGGATTGCTATTTGGGTTGGACCTGGTCCGATTGGGGCCGCGGGGCGACGAGGAGAATTTTTTGACCCACTAGGACTGCAACCAATGCCTGAATTTTCGCAGTGGCTGAGCCGCGAGTGTGGAGGCACTTGGAGTTTTACTCGCTTTTCTGTTCAGCATCCCTCCACGGGACATTGTGGCGTGTGGGTTTTGTTTTATCTGTATTTTAAACTTGCTACTAGAGAACCTCTGATACATTTTATCAACTTTGTTTTGCGCGGATATCTGATGTGTTCCTTATTACCAGTCCTCAACTGTAATCAAGGAACAATCACTTCTAGCTCTGTAGCTAGGCAACCCAGTAATCAAATGAAGGTATTCAATTACCTTTGAGTCCTTAAATGAGAGCTCTCGTAATAATCCTCGTCCGTAGTATCGCGATCAGTAACTTTCCTGTCCTTCAGGAAGTTTAGGCGCCTGGTAACAGTTGATCTGGTCCGTTATCTCCTTTGTCCTCTTGACTTCTTGCCGGCCGGTATCTGTAGTTCGGACCAATCGGAAGCTTCCAAATTAACAATGGGGATCCCTGCGCCAAACTGCGGTTTAATATAAGCCTACTCCTTCTAGTAGTGCCTCTATGCACTCTAGGTATGGCTCCGGAAACCACTGATAGTCTTCTAAGATCTATCAGGGGCAGTCCTTCTGGAGACTGCAACCAGTGGAGTCTAAACAGACTCAAGAGTCTCAGCAGACTCAAATAAACTCAAGTCTCAATAGACTTGAGCGAGACGTCTCAACCAACGGGCGCAAATGAGTAAGGCTTACCGCAAGAACTCGTCCACGACGCGAGTTTCTTCAGGAAGGCTTCACTAGAGCTTCCTCTTCGGAGCTTCTCTCTCTTGGAGATTTTCTGGCTCCGGGTCCGTTCCGGACCACTTGTATTTATAGGCGTTCAGACCTCTCTCGAGGTCGTACATCACTGTCTTCGCAAATGTCAAAGGGTCACGATTCGGTGGCTGTCAAGCATGACAGGGTAGAAAGTTGCGCAACTAGTCTACTGTAAAAGCGCATGATTGGTTACCGTAGCTGGTAGACTTTGATTGGTTCATCCGGGTGCAACCCGAGTGCAAACAAAATGATGACTTGAAGGTGGGGTTTGAATTGACAGTTGTTGGTCGCACGTGATTGGGTGATTTCTAAAATTAGCATGCTCGAGGTCTCTCTCTTCCTATTGGTTAGTCCGAATATACTTATAGTTCAAAGCATACCTTTATTCATGCTCTTCAATTTACTACTAAATAAAATGTGTGAGTAGTACATTAACACTTTTATGTCTTCTTACGGGAGGTAGAACACTCTACATATCGCCGTAGTTCTGTTTCGTTCCGCGCTGCTTTTCATGCTCTACGCAGTTTTCAGCTGAAAATTCTTAATCCCCTAAAGTGGTAATCTCTGACGTATCAGTTTTTTAACTCCTTGGATTATTGCCTGCTTTAAAACGCTTTTGCACGCTGTTATTTCAGTCTGTCTCGCGTTACTTGTTTATGCGGTGGCGAAATAAAATATTGTTTATGAAAAAATCTTTGCCGTTGTTGGTCTGATTTAAAAACCTCTCCAGTCGACGCACCATGGAAAAACGGGCGGGTAATTAGAACAGAAAATTAGTCTGGCATCGAGAAAAAAGGCAGTGGCACTTTGGCCGACGGACGGAGGAAAAAGCAAAAATCTGCTTTTGCACGGACCTAGCTACGATCATTTGCACCACTCTGGCGGCAAGGGAAAGAAAAACTGGAGGTCTGCGCTGCATGGAAGAGAGGAAAATTGCGCCCCAGTTGCTATCGGGAGAGGGATGAAAATTTAGCCGAAGTTTCGGCTATCTCCCATGTATTTCGCCCATGTACCAACCATACATTTTTTGTATTTAAAAAAACCCTCCGTGTCCGATTTTTATCTACTACTAGTATTATACTTTTAGGATTTTGATACTTATACATGCGCAACTCTCCCTCCTATACACCAGCTATGCGACATACTTTTGACCATGTGACTTACCTATAAAAGAAGCTTAAGAAAATAAACGTGATTTTGGGTAGACGGCAAGAGTATAACTATGACTAAATTTTTAGGGAAAATGCCTCGTCATCTAATTAATACTATGTATACTTTGGATAGGCATTTTTGTGACTACTTACCTTGGCTTATGCCAGTGATCATATGCCAGTACTCATTTAATTTAAAGGAATGATATAGTTATAATATTACTATGAATAAGTTATTAGCCTAACATTATTAATTTGATTAAAGTTTCAACAATTTCAAAATCAGTCATGAAACTCTTAAAGACTTGGTACATAGTGTAATGCTTAGCATATAAAGCAAGTGCTACTTGGTATCCTTAGTGCATAATATATGATACTTTATGTGCTTGGCCTCATACATGCGCAACTGCTAGCCAACCTAGCCAATCCAGCTACCATAAATAGTGGTAGACTAGGTGTAAATTGCAAAAATGCCTACCCAAAGAATAGATATAATACTAATTAGATGATGAGGCATTTAGCCTTAATAAGACAGTCATGTAATGACTCAGGAATCAGGCAGTATTTGTGGCATGCAAGAAAAAGGTCTTAACCCTCCAAGTAGGGTGAGACAATATTTATATATTTGGAAGCGATCTGATTGCAACGTGCACAAGACCCGCATGCCATATGTACATAAGTTAGGTAGCGACATGTACGTGCTAATATAATGTACAAGCTAGCACTGGCCAGAGTGGCATTACAAGTCATAGTTACTCCTGCTATTTACTAAAATTCACATTCTAATTTTTGCTTAATGGTTTCTTTTATGGGTAAATTGCATTTTTGGTCTAAAAGTAAGTTGCATGGCTAGTATAAATCAGTGGGATTGTGCATGTATGCTTGGCTTGCAAAGTATATAAAGCTTAGTGCCTTTGGCATATATAGTATACTATAGTTTGGAAGGCAACATGTATGCTAAGATTTCCTAGCATAAAACAAGTCTTACCATTTTTTAGTATACATTAACATTAGGGTATATCCCCGAATATATGACACAGCAGATATATTGTGTCAAATGACAATTTTTTTGTCATTTTTTCTGGCATTAAACCTGACATACACTAATATACGATCCTAACTATAGATAATAGGCCCTATATAATGCTTAGCATGTTGATAGACTTTGTTTTTGAGAACTTTACTATAATACAGCCATTAATGGGCTTTAATATAAGCTGATGAAATATAAAATGAGTCAACACAATGATTATAATTTTTCATGTTTATATTGAATAAATTATTGTCAAATAATTATTAATTAATCATTAATTATATAAGATATTAGATTTGAAGTATCTAATATCATAAAATATTTAAAGCTATTTATTATAGTATTTACTACTTAATTTGGTCCAAAAAATATAAATCTAGTTCTAAAAATAAAAAGCCACAGATATTTATCTAGACTAGGCCTAGGCCCTATCTAGGCTTATTAAATTAGACTAGAACTTAGAAGATAGTATTTTATAACTAGATAGGCCTACTTAGATTATATATCAATGACAAAAGGTAGCAGATATTAATAAGTTACAAGATGAATACATACAAACTGACAAACATTGCTTTATCTTTTAGATCTTTAAAAAATTGAAAATACAATGATGGCATTGTACAGAAATATGTCATCTATCTCTATTAATATAGAGATACAGCATACATTGCGCAATATCTAGCCAAGCCAGACAATTGGGCCAGCTAATAAGGGGTCCACCAAGTAAGTTGCAAAAATGCCCAGCTAAAAATCTGCATGTATTTCTAATTAGATGACGAGGCATTTAGTATTAATAATACATTAATAGTTACTCATGCTGCTTACCCAAAATTATGTAAATTTTGCTTAGGTTTCTTTTATAAGTAGGCCTAAGTCGCATGGCCACTTGGCCGGTGAAATCAGGGGGTTACATATGCAGAGGGGCCATTTTTCTAAATAGGGCCTGGTCAATTTCAAGTTACCAAACTTAAAGAATATGACAATATAAATATGATATATCTCTCTACTATCTACTATCTACTATCATAGATGATGTATCTCTCTACGATCTACTATCTACTATCATATCTATATTGTCATATTCTTTAAGTTTGGTAACTTGAAATTGACCAGGCCCTATTTAGAAAAATGGCTCTTCTGCATATGTAACCCCCTGATTTCACCGGCCAAGTGGCCATGCGACTTAGGCCTACTTATAAAAGAAACCTAAGCAAAATTTACATAACTTTGGGTAAGCAGCATGAGTAACTATTAATGTATTATTAATACTAAATGCCTCATCATCTAATTAGAAATACATGCAGATTTTCAGCTGGGCATTTTTGCAACTTATTTGGTGGACCCCTTATTAGCTGGCCCAATTGTCTGGCTTGGCTAGATATTGCACAATGTATGCTGTTCTATTATTCTATTCCTCTAGTTGGAATGCAAAGACAATTTTAGCTATAGTATAGAACCTGAGACTCCTAGAGTTTGTATCTTTATTTAGAACTATATCGACTTTTTGTAGGACCAAATTAGGTGAGAAATGGTATTTAATTTTAATAAGCTATAACTACTAATATAAATCACATTTATTTTATAAAAAAACTCACCAAAATGCATTGAGAGTTGGTTGCTGACAGTTTTTTATTACTTTTAGAATAAGAAATTAATGTTACAGGCCTTTTGGCTCTCTATAGAATTCCACTAAATGCCACCAAAGTTGTAACAGGGCTAATTTACTATTCTCTTAAATGTTCTTGTTAGGTTGGTAGCTGCCACCAAGATTATTCTATTAATAAATTATGAGTTTATCAATATTAGAATAATCTGAAAATGTTTCTTAGAATAGGTCTGAGTATTTAGTCTGAGTATTATTCTTAGAAAAACTGTTAGCCCTGAGAGGTTTACTCTTCTGATTATTCTGGTAGCGTTCTATTATTCTGGTAGCGTTCTACTTAATAATGGCCTGAGCGGTATTCTGGCTTACTGGTATATGTATTTCATGTACTTTGCAAGTCCTTGGGCGTTACCGAGATCAGAGGGTCACAGCCTCCGTTATTCTTACACGTCTTGTTTCAGATCTACTTCGCAACTTCTTACTACTCAACACTTTCCTTCTTAGTAGTATATACGGTACACACCTCCGTCTACTTCACTCTTACTTCTCAAAGGAATGAATACAGAAAACACTTCTTCAATTCTTATTTTCTCGGAACTCTCATTAACTGCTATTAATCGGTATTATTGCGAACCGCGATGCGCGAGGGGTTTGTTCTTCCTCCGCCAAAAACGCTTCTATTTATACTAATTTTACTCGTAGATTAAAACAAAAATTATATTTGTAAAATATTATGAGAAAATCGTACAGTATAACAAATTATTTACTTAGCGTTTAGGCACGAATTTGAAAGCATTATTACTCGTACAATTATAGATCGCCCTGCACATTAAAGAGCAAGAACTAAAATCAAAGCAAAATCATGCACTGTATCCCATGCAGTCTAGGTCCACTTAATTTTAATTAGGCCTAAGCCTAAGCTGAAAGCCAAAGGCATTTCAACTCTTTTCAAAACCACTAAGTCTAGTAGACTGCAGGGTTGATCTTTCCAGACTTTCCTTCATTTTCCTTGCCTCTATCTCTAATAAGTCAATCACTATTGGATAGGGCATGGCCGGGTGTGATAGATAGGTTTAATGACCCTATACACGAGTAGGACAAAAAACTCTATAGCCCCAAGTCAAAAAAGAGGGGTTGTTGTGTACGCAGCAGAATGCAACCCCCCTCCCTCTATCCCAAACCAATCGATAAAATGGAGGGGGTTGGCAGAGAGCCTTTGTGTTTGTTTAATTCTATGGAATAAGTTGGTTTGGCTAGGTCTTCTTTCTATGATTCGATTCCTTACTATTTAGATTGAACCATTTTATCTTTTTTAATCCCCTTTTAAAACTTCTGTTGTGTAGTAATTTAAAAGTATTTATTGATACTAACAGGCAATAAGCAAATAGCAAATTGTGATGCCCATCATGCCACTAAAATCTCTTACAAAGGGACAATTTTCTTGGGGAATTTTAGCGGTAAGGGCAGAATGTCTAATAGGTGTTCCAACTGTGCTGGGCACAAAATTAAGACTTGGAAGAGAGGCAGGTTCTTTGACCTATGTCTCCAAAGAAACAATACTTGCCCCCATTTGGGAACAAAGCATAGGCCTACTGTATTATTTCCTGGCCTTTTAGGGCCTCCTCAATCCTCATTGGCCTTAGCAGGTTCTAGCTGTACATTGATGAGAGAGTGGGAAAATGCAGGTACAACCTGACCTGACAGAGCGAGTCTAATGGTTGTATGACTTAGCAGTCACGCATGCTTCATACACTTTGTACACTAAACAGTAACACAGTCACAACAATAGGGAATTGGGAAAGAGACAAAATTCCTTATGGATAGAGGTCTAAGGTTAGGAAAGATGCCTGGCCTTGGAGACAGCAGAACATCTATGGGGGTAAGGCAAGACACCTAGGGAGACAGTATATCTGGGGATAAGCAAAACACCTAGGAAGACAGCACATCTAAGGGGGGGGGGAAATAGGCAAGATGCCTATTCAGGCCTATATGCCTTGAGGAGAAGGGAAGAGGCAACATGCCCCTATTAGACAGGATGTTTCCTAGGGACAAGGGGCAGAATGACTAAGAAATAAGGCATTGATGAATATGCTATTTTTAAAACTTGGATAGGCATAAGCAAAAATTGCAAGTTGCAACACCAAGAACAAGTTGGTCTGTCAGAATATTTTCTGATTCCTTTTTATAGAGCAAAACAGAGTTGTGTAGTATTTAATAAAACAGAGTTTTGACAATTTGCAGAGAAATACAAGGGATCTGTCTCTGTCCTTGCCCTTATTACCCGAGGGCAATGCATTTGCCCTTAGTAACTTTGCACTTTTCAAAATACATTGGATAATTTTTTATCCTTCATTTAAAAAAGAAAGATATTTCAACCAATGTTGACATAATTTTAACACAAGGTTGTCACAAATATAGCATTATATTTGCAGAATTTACGCATGCAAGCAATCACATATACACATGCAAGTGGAGGTCCGAAGTTGAATGTTAAAAAGCAAGCCGCGGGGATGCCACATTCACTTTGCTTTGTGTGTGAGTGAGTGCTTGTGTGCATAAATTTTGTAAATCATCACAATATACTAAATCTCTTAGATCTATCTGTCTGTCTGTCTGTCTGTCTGTCTGTCTGTCTGTCTGTCTGTCTGTCTGTCTGTCTGTCTGTCTGTCTATCTGTCTGTCTGTCTGTCTGTCTGTCTGTCTGTTGTAGTGTCTGTCTGTCTGTCTGTCTGTCTGTCGTAGTGTCTGTCTGTCGTAGTGTCTGTCTGTCTGTCTGTCTGTCTGTCTGTCTGTCTGTCTGTCTGTCTGTCTGTCTGTCTGTCTGTCTGTAAGAGTGTCTGTCTGTCTGTCTATCTGTCTGTCTGTCTGTCTGTCAGAGTGTCTGTCTGTCTGTCTGTCTTTCTGTCTGTCTGTCTGTCTGTCTGTCTGTCTGTCTGTCTGTCTGTCTGTCTGTCTGTCTGTCTGTCTGTCTGTCTGTCTGTCTGTCTGTCTGTCTGTCTGTCTGTCTGTCTGTCTGTCTGTCTGTCTGTCTGTCTGTCTGTCTGTCTGTCTGTCTGTCTGTCTGTCTGTCTGTCTGTCTGTCTGTCTGTCTGTCTGTCTGTCTGTCTGTCTGTCTGTCTGTCTGTCTGTCTGTCTGTCGTTCTGTCTGTCTGTCTGTCTATCTGTTGACTGTCTCTCTGTCTGTGTGTATGTCTGTCTGTCTGTCTGTCTGTCTGTCTGACTGGTATTTTAGTCTACAGCCTGAAGCCTGAACCGATTTTTTTCAAACTTGCTTTATTCATTCGGAAATTCTTGTGAGATTGTGTGGATGTAATTGCATTGATAAAATCGAATGGGAAGATGGTTAAATATTTGGAAAACTATATTTTCCCTATCTAATTAGTGTATTTTTCTCATAGTGAGAGCTCAATATAACTATGGCCATAGACTAAACTTCAACTTCTTGAGCTAATGCTACTCTCTATAAGTAATTAAATACGTGTATTCGAAAACATGCTTTTTTGTATAAAAGAGAGATATCAGCCAGTGCACTTTAAAAGCGTTGAAGTATTATATGCAACTGTGTATTAGGCCCATGGAGGAAAGAATAGAATGGAGCGCCAATCTGAGCCAGTCATTTTTATCTCGCTCAATTTTTGCTTTTAACATCCCTTTCCCCCCGTTCCTTCCTATTGGCTAAAAGCATATTTTGATGCGAGCTCATACTATGCTGGGACAGACCTTTCAGAGGGGAATGAAAATGAAAATGAGACAAAAAATACTTTGTCTATGGTAGTCACGAGCCAATAGGAAAGAACAGGGGAAAGGGATGTTAAAAGTTAAGATCGAGTGAGATAAAAACAACTGGCTCAGACTAGCACTCCATTCTATTCTTTCCAACATGATTTGGCCTCACTGTTATATATCACTCACTGTGTATATCACTCACTGTGTATATCACTCACTGTGTATATCAGCTGCTATGTATTTGACTGCATTGCTGAAGCATTTCATTGGCTGATGCTAAAAATTGTCCATCTGTGTGTGCCCTGGGTCTGAGAAATGCTTGCTTATGCTTGCTGTCTGAGTAATGCTTGCTGTCTGAGGAATGCTTGCTGTCTGGGGGATGCTTGCTATCTGGGGGATGCTTGCTGTCTGAGGAATGCTTGCTGTCTAGGGAATGCTTGCTGTCTAAGGAATGCTTGCTGTCTGGGGGATGCTTGCTGTCTGAGGAATGCTTGCTGTCTGAGGGGATTGCTTGCTGTCTGGGGGATGTTTGCTGTCTGAGTAATGATTGCTGTCTGAGGAATGCTTGCTGTTTGAGGAATGCTTGCTGTCTGAGGAATGCTTGCTGTCTGAGGAATGCTTGCTGTCTGAGGGGATTGCTTGCTGTCTGGGGGATGTTTGCTGTCTGAGTAATGATTGCTGTCTGAGGAATGCTTGCTGTTTGAGGAATGCTTGCTGTCTGAGGAATGCTTGCTGTCTGAGGAATGCTTGCTGTCTGAGGAATGCTTGCTGTCTGAGGAATGCTTGCTGTCTGAGGGGATTGCTTGCTGTCTGGGGGATGTTTGCTTATGCTTGCTGTCTGGGGGATGCTTGCTTTCTGGGGGATTCTTTGAGTTAGGCTAATAAAGAGGGGCCTAAGGCTGTGAGCTCCCGCTGTAGACCAGAATATGCCCCGGCCATAGTGACAATATGCACTAAGAGTTAGTGCTTGAAAGGATAAGCACTATTTGCTGATTGAGAAAGGGTTTTGGGTTGATGAAGGAAACTTTTTTGGCTGATTAAAGTTTTGATTTATGGCAATTTGGTGTCATTTTTAAGGCCCCCCAGTGGGGGGCTACATGGCTAGTATGCTATACTTGTGGCAACATTAAGTGTTAAAATTTTGTCAATACCTCGTATAGGTTGCAAATGACAAAGTTATTAATGTTTTACTTTAAATTTGGCGTGTTATACGTGGGCCACCCTCTCTTTAAAAAAGCTATGAGATTGATGCTATATAGGTAGGCCTAATTTGCACTGTTTCCCCAATCAATAGATTTGTTTTAAAGTGCCAAAATATAGCACCACTAGCGCCAAAATGAATGTTTAAAACACTTAAATGAGCACATGCAATGCCACAAAATGAGTGCCTATGGTGCAAAAAGTAAGTGTCTATAGCCTGGTGCAAATTTGAATGTTTGCGGACTTTTGTCAAGATATTTTGAAACTGGCATTCCAATAAGTTTCTATTAAAAAATTCATTTGTAATTCATAAACTGAAATGAACTGGGCCTACTTTTTGTTGTTCCCAAATGCATCCCTGAACAACACAATACGAGTATAGCAATCCGATATGTGTTGAGTTATAATTTAAAAAAATTCCATTTTGTCTATTAATTTTTATTCTAATTTGATTTAACAATTATAGACTCATGCACTTAAACAAAATTCGTAAATCCATGACTACTATTGCGGGCCTACAAGTATATTTTAATATTATAATCATGGACTTAAAGAATCGTGAGCATGAATTAATAAGCCAAAAATAACAAACAGGGTTCAGTGTGAAATCATTTTCCGGTATTCTGGAAATACCAGATATTCTGGATGAAGTACGTAGCAGATGGCTGCTACGCACTTCATCATTTGTACTTTCTATTAGACTTAGATTATAATATTTGTCCTAATTCAACCTACAACAAAACAAAAACAAGTAGGCCTACTAGGGCATAAATTATTTATTAATATAAAAAGTGCAGGATTTAGACAGAGACTTTTGAGCTTCAAATTGCAATTTTAAATAATTGATATTATGTAGGCCTACTAATATCATTTCTCAAGTCTAGAGAATATCTACCTGTCCAAAATTCTAAACTCATCATAAATGTAGTACTGCTGTATTAGGCCCTATAGCTGTACTACTTGTGTGCTATAAGGTTCATTTTACCTGGGCATGGTTATGTCTCGATCAGGTAGTTTGTACATGTATGACGACTATATGTATATGAGTTTGAGATTCTGTTCCCGATAGAATTTTCACAAAAATAAAGCTTTTACATTGCTAGGCCTAGGCCTAGCTTAAAATAACACCACGACACGAGACACGACCAGACCAGATCAGACTTGAGGAAAAATAAATGCATTTTTAGAAAACCAGAAACTCCCTCGGAACCTCCTACTTTTATCGCACCTACTACCGTATAGGCGCGGCCCTATAGCTAGGCCTAGTTAAAGCAAAGCAACCGACTGCTAGAAAGTTCTAGTAATTATACATGTAGCTTCTGGATTCTAGAACGTGCAGATTCAAAATTACCAAGTTGCAACCAAAATTATTTAAGGCCTTGTAAATTTAAGTTCAATGTAACTTTGATTTTTGTTTTATTAATTCTACAACTACATGTAATCAGAGATCAGTGAGACAGCTAGACAGACGACGAAAGAACTTCAATCTCCAAGGTCAAAGGTCAGGGCGCGGTTATTTTGAATTTGTCAATTGTGATTTGAGATTTTAACAACCTCAAATTAAATGCATTTTAAATGCATCCATCATAAGGAGAGGCAATTCTGAGAGGAACTGTGCATGCAATAGAGGGCAGATCGAGTGTGCACTGCTAGTTGAATGATCCCAATCAATACATGCAAGTGCAGTTTCTTATTTTTACCATTTGCTAAAGAACTATGTACTCGTAGCTATACAATACAATAAAATATTTTGACTGCTCAATTACCTGCCCAAGTGCTGTCACATGATTAATTTGGGGCTAAATGTGAATCCGGGGTTTGGGTCCATGCATGCTCCAACCAACCAACAGCGTTTTAAGAATGCTCTGTGTGCTAAAATGGCTTATGGAGGTATAAATTTTTGAAATGCTCTGCAACCTCACTCAGCCAGGCGCATCGCTGGGGGGGGGACAGGGGGCTATCCTCCCAGTAAAAGCTATGGGGGACATGTCAATGCTTTGTCCCCTCCCCCAAACCTTGTGACTATAGTGAAATTATTTTTTTTTCACCTCAAGGCGCCAAAATATAGAGAAGGGCGCTAAAATAGGGCGCCAAAATATAAAGAATGCCTGCGGCGCCAAAAAAAAGCCTGCGGCGCCAAAGGAAATGCCTGCTGTGGCGCCAAAAAAAGCCTGCGCGGCGCCAGAAGCTGTAATCTCACTCCCAGCTCTGCAATCTCAAGTCAGCCCTACAATTGATGAGGACGCACTTTTTTTCCAAATCCCGCGCTAGCACATAGGCTCTAAACTTACTAGCCTACTAACAGTGGGCAACAATGGGCATTTTTATCATTTTTCTGCGAATTGTCATGGAATCTATACTAGATATAATGTTTGGTCATACTAGTAGTCATAATAACATAGGCGCAGCTTTTTGGGTCATAAATCATCGCTTTCGAAGCTATTCTGACAGCCACCTGCGCCTCACTCAGTGTTGAGGCGGGCGCCAGATGGTCTGAGGGGATGCGAATGAAAGCTTTTTTCTCATCATTTTGACAGGCCATCAAGATTTATGAGGTCAGGGCCTATTGACCGGCCAGGAATTGACCGTCGTTTCTTGATCCACGGATTGCGACCCCCCCCCCATCATCATCAAGGGCGAGTCCCCCCGGTCATCAGCAGTGAACATCAAAGTGAAGTGCATCACCTGCTAGCTATTAGCGAAGATTACGACATCAGCATCATCCCGGGCCTACAGCTGCGAAGCACTAAGCCGATTCGGTCACTGTGGATTACCTGGTCTCCGGCTGTTGAGTTTCTGATTGGTTGGGTGAGAGGCTGCCTAGACTTGCTTGATTGGATGATTCCTTATCTGTCCCCTGTTTCAGTAGCTGGATTAGGCGCAAAATTTTGCTCATTTTATTCAGTAGTGCTGTTAATCGAGGCAGAAGTCATTCAATAATACTGCTAGTAGTCTAAACCCCAATTCAATCTGAAGTGTGAATTGTGATCTAAAGAGAAGGTTAAATCTAACAGTTATTTTTATCAATTCTATTTCTTTGTTCGCCGATGGCTCAGATAAATAGCTAAGCTAGTAGGCGCCGGTCACAGTGGACCAATGGCAAGGCAGTTCTCAGTCGATCAATCTACGAGCTATCAAATCGTTAGCGAAATTGCCAATAGTGCAGAATCGGCTCCAGAGATGTACTCTGCGCACTCTAGGTTAGCCAAGTGGCTCGGGTGATCAATCATGCGGTCTCTGAAGTTCGAGTTAGTCTATCATCAGCGCTAGGAGAGGCTAGTTGGCGCGTTGAAGGCCAAAAGTACAATTCTTCGTATTTAGCAATGTAATAGTACATGTATAGCTACCCCATAGACTCGCCACCGCAAGAATCCCCTGCACAAGTCCCCTCTGTACCTGCATGGCCAATGCGATCGAGTCCCAGCATTGTCAAAAATCAGCCTTTAGGATAATGCAATCGTCTATGGTTAAACCATGAGCACATTTATTTATTTTTTTCACTTAAACTTCAGGATAATGATTTCAAACTCGGGATAATGGACGCCTATTTTTAGAACAAAACAGCAAACACCAACAACAAAAGATTAGCGCTATGGAAAGTTAATTGTGCAATATCAATATGGCGCAATTGTCATAGTGCCGAAGACCATTACAGATTGCAATTGTTGAAAGTGCAGTTGTTCATAATAAAGATATTCCGATCGTTCATCTGACGACCATCAGACACGCTCACTGCTTCTTGCACGATGGAACTTTGGATGCTGATGTCAGCAGGCATTGTTACTTGACCGTGGGTCGCGGCGCTTTGTCCCATGTTCAACGCACGCGACACTGCATCGCTGCATTGTTGCAGGGACTTGTCCCGTTTAACTGCCAGGTAGCGCCGGACCGTGCTCTCGGACTTTTGACCCGTGATAGCCATGATCTCGCTCATCGAATGCCCAGCCGATTCCAGGTCTCAAGAAAGTGCAAGAAGTTCAAAAAGTCTTCGTTATCCTTCATGTCCTTCTGAGATGTGGAAAGTCTTGAGATCCAATTGAGTTCGCTGCTAGATACGTTGGCTAAACTTTCGACAGGCATATTGCCCCAGTTGATCGGATATGACGTCTGGTTCTCCATGGCCAAGCGAATGTAGCTATTTACGTTTTATTCTCTCTTTCTCTCCACATCTCCTTCCTTTCCACCCTCTTAACCCCCAGCCTGTTTGCAACTTCGTTGTCTATGGCCCAAACTCCAGTAAACCACCTCAGTCTTTATGTCTCTCTCTCCTCGGTAACCCCTCTCTCCTTTCAATGCCCTTTTTGTCTATGGCCCCACTGAAATTCGACAATGCGGTTATTCGTAAGTGAGACTTTAGATAATAGTCCTATACTCACTCGTGCGCTGCGCGCACTCATTAGCCGGACTATTATCCTAAAGTCTCACTTACGAATAACCAACCAGTGTCCCTTATCATCGGCTATGACTTCGAGATTGACAGCAAAAAGACACTAGTTGGCAGCAGGTAAGTGCAAAGCCCCTTCTAGTCGGAAGCCCAATTTTGAGAGTCCCGGTGTGGTGAGCCAGGACGAACGGGCTGGTGGCAGCGAGTTAGCTAATCTGCGGATTAACTAATTTCTACCTTCAAAATTCTCCGTTTGTCTCTCGCTGTCCCTCTCTTAGCTATAGGACCTAGACTGCTCACCACAGATCACAGCTACCATGGGGCTGACCATCTGACAGGAGTGGGGGCCAGGACTCTAATTGATTTATTTCTAAGACCTGAGGCCCGAAGGCTTCCCCACAAGGGGGCCGAAAGGCCGAAACCCATCACAATCTACAGTACGGAAATAGAGTAATAAAAATTCAAGTGAATCCTTCACACCGAAAAAGTTAGGCGTCTTAAATGACGTTAAGAATATAGACTTAAAGGTCAAGAGAGTCACTTATCAAGTTTTTTTTTCAAAACACTGAGCAATGCAAGATAGTGTAGTGTATGAGGTACACGCGAGGCGAATTAAAGCTTTCTGGCTATAAGTAAACTGCTTGAAAAACATTCGAAATTTTTTGTTTTAAAAAAACCACATCCGGCCAAATTGAACTATGCGGCCATTTATTTGCAAAATTAATTAGCTATATCAGCTCATTAATTAAAAATAGACCATTTCAAGGCTCTGTTGCACAGAGATAGCTAGAGGATACACGTATGCTGAGAATCAAGAGTATATAAAATGGCGAAGTTGAGCTGGCCCGTGCAGAATATTATAGAGGCTTTTAATTATATCCTCTACTTTGTTGGAAATGCGTCCCTTTCGTTTTATCGCGGCTATCATTGTACTTCTATTAGTCAGCTGGGTTCCATCTGAGTCTGCATCCATTGATGAAGCGCACACAGCTGTTATCTCCCGACTCAGGCCGTACCAGGCCGAGTTCTCCATACCGGCTGAGCAGCTTCTCGATGCGGCCTTCAGACTCCGAGTCATGTCGCCGAATGCCTCAGCTGTCGCGCCAGTTCTGATTGGCCTGCAGCACAGAGAGTCTGTCGAATCTTGGATAATTACAGCGCCATTGGCAACCGTTGCTAGGACGCTTTGCCCTCCAATGAGTTTGAGCAGAGAATTTGAGCTGGCGACAGACTGGGAGCTGCTGACGCTGACCATCGCTACCCAGTCTGCCCGGCCGGTGCTGGTTGAGTTCTCCGGCCAGCTGATGTCGGACTTCACCGTGACTCCGGGCTCCAGCGTCAGTTTCACGGTGGAATCGGCGGATTCTCCGCAACTGCTGGCGATTCGCGTGCCGTCAGGTCCAGCGGCGCTCCAAACAGCGTGGCGGCTGGCCTTCAGAGCGGCGCCGTCGATTCGCTGCGCTCTGGTACAGCTGCATCAGGCTCGATGTCCGCTGAGCGACTCGGGAAGCAGCGTCATCAGTGCGCAGACCCTGACAGGCAGCGGCTACCTTCTAGTCAGTGCAGCCGCCGCCACAATTCGAAGCGCAAATTCCACGCTATCGACATTTTTCCTGACTGTCCGGACTTTTCCTGACGGGGGCGGCCAGTGCGGCATCTTGGACACCGGAATTAGCGATGTCGGCGGCGGCCAGACGAATTTCAGCCTGACTGTCCAGTCGCTGCCAGTTCACGCGGCCAGCCTGCCCGTGGCTCTGACAGCCGGCTGCCTCCTCCTGCTGCTCCTGCTGGCGCCCGTGTGCGCGCGCATCTGCTGGAAGGCGCCAGGCCCTGCGGCGGTTGCTGATCGGAATAAGGCGGTAAATTCGCGGCTTCAATACTAAAGTAGATACAGAAAGGACAGTGTGTCATCTTTTTCATGGCCTTCATCTGCAATCTCACTCCCAGCTCTGCAATCTCACTCCCAGATCTGCAATCTCACTCTCAGCTCTGCGATCTCACTCCCAGCTCTACAATCTCACTCTCAGCTCTGCGATCTCGCTCCCAGCTCTACAATCTCACTCTCAGCTCTGCAATCTCACTCCCAGCTCTACAATCTCACTCTCAGCTCTGCAATCTCGCTCCCAGCTCTACAATCTCACTCCCAGATCTGCAATCTCACTCTCAGCTCTGCAATCTCGCTCCCAGCTCTACAATCTCACTCCCAGATCTGCAATCTCACTCCCAGATCTGCAATCTCACTCCCAGATCTGCAATCTCACTCCCAGATCTGCAATCTCACTCCCAGCTTTGCAATCTCACTCTCAGATCTGCAATCTCACTCCCAGATCTGCAATATCACTCCCAGATCTGCAATCTCACTCTTAGATCTGCAATATCACTCCCAGCTCTGCAATCTCACTCCCAGATCTGCAATCTCACTCCCAGATCTGCAATCTCACTCCCAGATCTGCAATCTCACTCTTAGATCTGCAATCTCACTCCCAGATCTGCAATCTCACTCCCAGCTTTGCAATCTCACTCTCAGATCTGCAATCTCACTCCCAGATCTGCAATCTCACTCCCAGATCTGCAATCTCACTCCCAGATCTGCAATCTCACTCCCAGATCTGCAATCTCACTCCCAGATCTGCAATCTCACTCCCAGATCTGCAATCTCACTCCCAGATCTGCAATCTCACTCTTAGATCTGCAATCTCACTCCCAGATCTGCAATTATCTCACTCCCAGCTTTGCAATTCACTCTCAGATCTGCAATCTCACTCTTAGATCTGCAATATCACTCCCAGATCTGCAATCTCACTCTTAGATCTGCAATATCACTCCCAGCTCTGCAATCTCACTCTCAGATCTGCAATCTCACTCTTAGATCTGCAATATCACTCCCAGATCTGCAATCTCACTCTTAGATTCTGCAATATCTCACTCCCAGCTCTGCAATCTCACTCCCAGATCTGCAATCTCATCTCAGCTCTGCGATCTCACTCCCACTCTACAATCTCACTCTCAGCTCTGCAATCTCGCTCCCAGCTCTACAATCTCACTCTCAGCTCTGCAATCTCGCTCAGCTCTACAATCTCACTCTCAGCTCTGCAATCTCACTCTCAGCTCTGCCAATCTCACTCTCAGCTCTGCAATCTCACTCTCATCTCTGCAATCTCACTCAGAGATGCAATCTCACTCTCAGACTCTGCAATCTCACTCTCAGCTCTGCAATCTCACTCTCATCTCTGCAATCTCACTCTCAGCTCTGCAATCTCACTCTCAGCTCTGCAATCTCACTCTCAGCCTCTGCAATCTCACTCTCAGCTCTGCAATCTCACTCTCAGCTCTGCAATCTCACTCTCAGCTCTGCAATCTCACTCTCAGCTCTGCATCTCACTCTCAGCTCTGCAATCTCACT